>JADNYV010000235.1:0-55446 GCA_015501055.1 Mucidula mucida
CTTGCAGGGCATCCCGGACGATACAAGACCCTCGAGCTGATTACACGTACCTATTGGTGGCCAGGAATCAGCCGAGACGTCCGTGAATACGTAGAAGGGTGTCAAAAATGTCAGGTCACAAAGTCACATCGCACGAAGCCGGCTGCACCTCTTCATCCTATTGATGTGCCAAGCGAGCCATGGGAGATAGTAGGGACGGACATGATTGGAGAGCTGCCGGAATCAGGAGGATACAACGCGATCAGCACGTTTGTGGACCATTTCACCAAGCGATTACGTATCATACCGACACACACCACTCTGACGTCAGAAGGCATGGCCCGCATTTACCGTGATCGCATTTTCCCCATACATGGGATGCCACGACAGATGATACATGATCGCGGTCCACAATACCACTCGCATTTCATGAAGGAATTGTACCGGTTGTTGGGCATACAGGGAAACTTTACAACGGCGTATCATCCACAGGCAAATGGGCAGACGGAACGGTTGAACCAAGAGATAGAACATTTCTTACGGTTATTTGTCAACTATCATCAGAACGACTGGCATGAATGGCTACCCTCTGCTGAATTCGTTTACAACGATCGAGTTCACTCGGCGACCAAAGTCACTCCGTTCTTCGCAGACATGGGCAGACATCCCTACAAAGGCACCGCTCCGAAAACGGCATCGAGAAATGAGACTGCGCAGGAGTTTGCCGACGGCATGAGGAAGACATGGGAAGAAGTGGGGTCAGCATTGAAGATGGCAAAAGAGGACATGAAACGGTTTTATGACAGGAAGCGAACAGAGGCAGTAGAGTACAAGGAGGGCGACAAAGTATGGCTGAAAGGGACGAATCTCAGCACGGACCGACCAATGAAGAAGCTTGATGACAAACACTTCAGGCCGTTCAAAGTGATCAAGAAAGTAGGGACGAGCTCTTACAAGCTCCAGATTCCTCACACGTGGAAAAGCATTCATCCCGTGTTCAATGAGGCCTTGCTGACGCCTTACCACGAGCCGCAATTTCCGACGCAACCCCGAGACACGTGTCCACCACCTGTGCTGGAAGGAGCCGAACCGGAATGGGAGGTCGAGAAAGTGGTGAATTCCCGGAAGTACCGCGGGGGTTTTCAATACAAGGTTCACTGGAAGGGTTATGGCACACACGAGCAGACATGGGAACCGGCATGCAATCTCAAAAATGCCGACGAAGCCATCAGCGATTTCCACCAACAATATCCGAACAAGCCAAAGCCACCCGCGCTTGCTCGCATTGAAGTCCCCATGTCGCAATTTCCATCACATCTATTCCGACCCATGCCACCGCCCGATACCGAACCCCTCGATGTCACGCTACCCTCTGCAGCCCTCATGGAGCGACTCTGGCGCAGAATGGAACTTGCGCCTTAAGGAGGGGGTGATGTTATGAATCGCCATATTTTCACATTTTCACATCTTATCATATCTTATCGGGAGCCTTGTCTTATCAACCAACGGACCGTTTCATCATCTGTTTCGTCACCGATCATACCCCTTTTCATTACCGAAGCCGTACTCATGTCGGACACACGCCCAACACATGGATGACATCATACATGCCGATACCTCATGGACTCCCTATTGTATACACACCGCCGACACTCGTAGTACACATGGTCGTTTCAGTATTATTACTTACATGCAGTCACCACCCGTATTTAATGGTTTCACGGACTAGTAGCATACAACACTGGGTTAAGGGTGTGGAGCATCCCTAGTGGAAACGCGTATGGACAAGGAGCTTCAAACACAGACTTACTAGTATATAAGCAGTAGTGTAGTATCATTGTACTTTAGTTCCGATCTCGTTTATACACCTGGCCTAGCCTAGTCTTACGAACGAAAACGCTTCTTTCCTTAGTTCTTGCTGTGGTACCTGGTTGAGTCTCGTGGCTTAGTCAGTCGCTAACAGTACTCGTCCTCAACAAGAAAATCGAGAAAGGAACCAACCGAAAATTTCGCCCGCGGTACTTTGGTCCTATGGTCGTTGTTCGTCGCAGCAAGGGAGGCGCGTACTATCTTGCTGAGCTCAACGGAGCAGTCTCCCGCTTGAAGTTTGCGGCTTTCCGTCTCATTCCGTATTATGCGCGGTCATCAAAGGAGTTCACCATTACCAAGTTTGTCGACCCAGCTGACCTTGCTGGCATCGTGGATGACAGGCACGACGATGACGTGATGGTTGCGGACAAGGAGTGATCGGAGCTTGCAATTTTTTTCGTCGGATCACGGATCGAGTGGATCAACCCGGAGGTTGATATTCTAAGTTTGTATGGGATGTAGGTTCGCGCCTCGCGCTAGGCGCACAGTCGGTCGGACTCGTCGGGACTGATAAGCTTGGACTCTTAGATTAGATACTTACCCCTTTTTAATAGCACATCTCCCGTATTATCACCTCATGTTTCTTTCATTCTTCTACTTACATGTCTCACCTCTTCACACATTCTATAATAGCACGTCGTGTATTCATCTACTTACAGTACTTATACCTCTCGCTTGTCGTAGTCTACAGACAACAAACAGCCCACTTCGCACACGCACACATCGTCTGAACTAAGCTCGCTGCACTCAGAGCTATCGACGACTCTACAGCGGTTTCATCGCCAGACAAGAACGTTTTTCCATCTTCCAAGAGTGAACCGAGCTCGAACAATGTACTCGAGTCGATCTTGGCTGGAATGATGTGGATCCGGATAAGCCTAGTCTTTTCTGAAATGAAGCGGTCAGGCTTTAATCGTTTACGTTGGAGTTCGTAGGAACCCGATGCGTTTATCGGAGGTCGAGGTCGTTTAGTAGACATGGATGGCATGACGTCACCTTCTCGCGCTTGACTTTAGACCGCCATGTACAGGCGCGAACTGAAGGACATTCCGAGTTTATTCACACCATCATCATTCCAGATTCATGCAAGTACGAAAGGCGGTTGCGTCTAGAGATGGACACGAGTCCATACTCGAGTATATTCGGACTCATTGTATGAGTAACTCTTACCTCAAACCCAATACTCAAGACTCGAGTCTTCACTCGAGACTCTACTCGAATATCTACTCTACTCGAGAGTACTTCATGAGTCTCGAGTATTCGAGTACTCGAGTACGATCCGAGTATACTCGAGTATACTCACGTATCAGCAAGCAAATTCAAACATAAAGACAGTGAAGATTAAAGTAAGTAGGTCGTAAGTGTATCAAGTTATATCCATATCAGTAGCATCCATATCAGTAGTATCCTGAGGTGAAGAAGCAGGCTTGCGCCGTCGAACCAAAACTACCTGCTCAATCGTTTCATAGAGATCATCGTCATCATCGTCAATCTCAACATCACCATCATGACCCGTGTCAAACTCTGAGACAGGATCCATACCATCGCGGAAATCAGAAAAGTCCATCTCCTCCGACTGTGCAACAGCCTTGCCCTTCCCCTTCCTCTTGGTCCACAAGTTCTCCTCAACATCATCCCCATCCTCGTCAACCACCTCATCCTCGTCAACCACCTCGTCCTCCTCGACAACCTCATCCTCCTCGACAACCTCCTCGACAACCTCCACCTCTGAATCGGAAACATCCATCGGTGCAGCATCCTCCGAGGAATCGTCACCTCCGTCTGCGTCTGCATCCGAATAGGAGCTGAATACTCACGAATACTCACGAATATAAGAATACTCATGAGTATTCACGAATATTTATGAGTATGAGTCTATCGAGTATTCGTGGCCCCAAACTGAAACTCTAGACTCACCATAGACTCTAGACTCTACTCTACTCACGTGCGAGTATACTCTTGGCTTGCATGATGAGTATGAGTTTATTCGTGAGTACTTTTTTTATTCTATACTCGCGTCCGACTCTAGTTGCGTCTGGGACTAGAGAGCAGGCTACGTCCTGTTCCTCTGCTACGCCAGACCTTTCTACCAGCAACAAGATTCCGCGCACACCCAAAGAAGAAAACGAAATTGCTATCTCTGAATTCCGTCCCTCTGTATTGCCCGAGGATCGTATCTTTCGCTGGACTTCGCCGTACTCGCTTTCATTCCAAGCCTCGCTCTTGTCCAAATTTCCTACTTTATACACACCAGTTATCTTGGATCTCTCGCGCGACGCGTTCGATAAGCCAACCAACGCGCATCAACTACGGCATAGGCCTTCTTCGCTTTCACCAGTTCTGTGATAGAAATGAGTCTCCTGAATCCGATCGCATGCCAGCGTCTACAATTCTTCTCGCCGTAAGCACGTTTGTTACTGTCACTCGACCGTGTTGTTCAATGCATTCAGGGTTTCGTCGCCTGGGCACACAAAGAAAGAGCCACCCCAGGTGATACCATCGTTACGTGACTCAAGGGCGTCCATGCTTGGCACACCCTCAACAACGCAGAGTGGCACGGCAATGACGCTTTCATCTCTCTCGTCGCAAAATCCGCTTCCAAGAAATTTCAGCGTACACCTCGTTCTCAACGCTAGCCGTTGTTGCAGTCGGCATATCATGAACTTTCCTCTTGCACGTAGCTTTCGACTGACTTGATGGGGCGAAGAGTTACTTCTGGAACGTTTGCCTTGGAGACGGTTGGATGATGGAAGCTCATATTCATTCGCGCAAGCTAGAGGACTTTATTCCGACCATGATATCTCGCACGTACAGCTCAGACCGTCACTTACATTAATCAGAAACTAGATGACTCCATTTAGAAATCACCGCATTCTGTCGTATCAAGTCGCCTGGCTTTACCATACAAGCTCAAGCTGTCGCGAGGGATCGCCATGTGACCGTGTATGAACGTTACCTGACCCTTTGCTGTGACATGTTCAAGAATTAGGGATTGAAATGGTACTAATCATTTTTTGGTCGTTTACGCGGCGGAGACTCGGTAGAAACCCGCTGTTGTGAACATGTCAGGTAAATTGTCGCCGGCGGTGAATCGAAGTGGGCAATATCAGAAAGCACCGTCCATCTCCTTCCGCCGCTTCTCCAGTATCTCTGCCACAATGTCATCGTCCTCGGTAGGGAGCATTTCCACTGCCTTCTCCAACATAGCAATGACTCTCCGATGCAGAGTGTGGTATTCATATAACTCGCGATGAGTATATGCCAGGCGAAGAAGACCGAGCCATTCACGAACAAGGGGCTTGAGAGGGTGAAAGTAGGGATGGAAATTGCCTATGATGTCCTTTTCAAAGTCACTGGGGATGGCAAAAAGACGGTGCTTGTTCAACGCGAGTGTGGCGTTATCACTGTTAAAGACGCGATAGACGACTTTACGCAGCACATTTCCGTGTTCTGTGAGCTCGGCACGACGGGCGCCGCTAGGTCCACTTCGCGTCAGGCAGATATGGACCAAGATCCACAAAAATGATTCAATATCATGGATTGCATCTTGATATGGGACTGCTATTGAGTCAGTTCCATATCTGACCGGGGCAGCGCCAAGCACTTCTGCGCTAGCATAAGGAGGAGTTCCCTAAAAGAAAAGACGTCAAGATCAATCTGAAGGTTTGTAGGATAGGACTTACAGTTCTAGACGCCTTAGAAGTGTCCTTGTCCTCATCCTCTGATACAAGCACGGCGGGATTGAAGTCGAAACTCCGTTCAACCTTTATATCTATGAGCGTGAATACCAAAATGTCCAATGAGACATACACGGTGCCATCCTAACCGATCTGTTGTAATAATATGATCTTCTTGAGCGGGAGGGAATGCTAAACTATACTCGATGGCCGCGATCGTATAGGTGTAGAAATCCTCGGACACATCACACGCAGAGGAAATAACATCAGGGTGCAGTGATAGTGACAGCTTGGGCGAGTGCTTGCGTCTTCTAAAATAAGAAGTGATTGCGGGGGAGAGGGACGCAATTTCAGCCTCTGGTATTGGGTCATTTTGAGTTTGAGCCGGAGGGAGCGTTCTGGGATTTCGAGCACCCAGCTTTGAGCGATCCAAGTCAATAAGACACCCTCTGGTGGTCGTTGCTCCTTCACCTGGACAGCATGCGATCATGACATTTCCTGCACTGATATCACGGTGTAAACGACCGTGCTCGTAGAGAGATTCGTGACCTGAAAGCCGTCGATGTCAAAGAGACGTCGTTACACACGAAACAATCATACCTTGCACTCCGTTCAAGAACACCACGAGAAGTTCTTTCAATGTTGCGAAAGATGTCAGCGGCCAGCCGTAGGTCGACACGATGACGCGCGTATGAACTCGAGAAACATAGTCTCTCTCTCGAGGAGTGGTCATTTGGTCAATCTCGTCATCGTCCGTCGATGCGACATGTAGGAAACGCTCTTCGCTTTCAGCCCGTAGACGCCTCATTCCCGGTTTTTGTCCGTCATCTGGCGGCAAGCTGCCCACACGTATGAACGTCCCAGTACGATTCACCATATCGTCAATTACGACGTCCTCGTGTAGCGTTGTTGGACCAAGAAACTCGCATTCAGACCCCTTTGCCTTGCTATTGGATTCGCCTTCGGACTCGACTAACTCGGGACGCCACGGCTCCTTGAGAACAAAGACCTGAACAAAGACGTGAGCTTGGCTTCAGGTCAGCGTTTGGTGAGTACCTCTGCACCGAGTTGATCATTGATTAAGGGTACCACTGTCCAGACAGATGTTGCCCTACCACGCATCACTCTTGCATGAGCAACGCTCGTCGCTTTGTACTGCCTACCGTCTTTGGGTGTGGGCTCCTTGTACGAATCAGTCGCAAAGGCTGTCGTACTCGTCAATCGGTAGGAATCCACCACCTCTTTAGGCTGAACATAGAATTCCATGGAGGGATCAAAGCCAAGTTTGTGTGGGGCAAGGACGGCAAACGAGGCAATAATACGGATAAAAAGTTTCGGAAACTAACAGTCAAGAAATTTCAATCATAGCGTGGTGCGTATCGAATATGGAACTCACCTTGTGGATATCGATAGGCGTACTAGTAAGGAGGACGCCGAATCGGTCACGGAGGCATACTGACATGCATCGCGGTCCAAGAGTAAATCCGAAAACGAATCGATGATCGGGTTGTTCGCGCAATATTTGCCGCAGATAGCCGATAAGCTGTTTGACCACCCCCTCCCACCCGTCCTTGTCGCTGCGCTTCATCTCCAGCGCGGCGACTATTTGCAGCCACCAAATTACACCCTATACATACAGTCAGTCTCAAGCGATGCCTGAAATTCGATAAAATAGCACTTTGGCTTCATCCTACAATACAAGTCAGGATATCGTCCGAAATCAAGGGTGTTTGACATACCGGAGATAAATTCTGGACACGGTCATATAGCATACTATGTGCAAGCAGACAATGCGGCCGCATGTGTGCATCAGAGTTCGGAGGGTAATCAACCCACCTCTTGTGGCCGATGGATATGAATATGATGAATGGCATGCAAGGGCAACAGGCTTTTCCAGGTATGAATGGAGCCGGCAGAGGTCGGGGGAATGGGCGGGGACGCGGTGGTGCCCGTGGTCGTGGTGGACATTCACAGACATCGTCGACACCTTCTGGCGAAGAGGCTTTCCACAATGTCGCTGCGCCGACCCCCACTATGGCCACCTCTGCTCAGCCCACTCCACCTGTTGGTCAGCAACGGACAACGTATGTGTTTCCCGAGCGACTGCAGTCGCCCACTTTGTGCAAGTTCTCCTTAAAATGTACGAACCCGCATTGTCGATGGGCGCATCCCTCACCAGTCGCGACGACGGAAAGTGGCGTCGTCGTCAGTACAGAGCCTTGTGAGCAAGGAAAGAACTGCAAAGACAAGGATTGTGCAAAGACGCATGTCAGTCCTGCTGTCTTGACTGCCAATCGTGAGTTTTCTAGTTGATCTCATCTGTACGATACTAATAAAATTTAGCCAATGCTCCTCCACCTGCGCCTGCACCTGCTCCGGTTCATGTGCCTCACCATCCTCCTCCTTCCTCTGCTGTCCCTTGTCGCTTTGGTGCCGCTTGCACGCGAGCGGGATGCACGTTCAGTCATCCACCTCGTCCGTCCGCCCACAGCGCTCCACGTGCTCAATCGTGCAGATACGGCGCTGGTTGCACTCGTGCGAGCTGTCAATTTCAACACCCCGAAGGACGCGTACTTCCTAACTCTTTCCATCGTGGCCTATCGGCTACCGCGCCTTTGGTGAACGTGCCGACGCCTGAGACCGGTACTATGGGCGGCCCTAGCCCCCATAAGAGCGCCAAGTTTACGAACAGTGCGGCCTCTGTGAAGGAGAAATTGGAGAAGCTAGAGCAGGAGAAGAACGAGATGGAGAAGGACCTCAAACTGAAGGAGGACGCCGCCAACAAGGATTCGAAGTCTCAGGTTGCCATCACTGCTTGAGGACTCTGTTTTAATTATCTATCGCAAAGTGCACATATTCATCGTTAGCATCAGTAACTTGTACTCTTTCCTTTTTTTATTTAGCTTGTGCTTCTGTTTATCTGGTACATACACATCCGTAGTCAAAGTACCGTAGTCGCTGCCTTGCAGGAGGACACGGGATTTTTGGGACGGGGAGGAAGTGGAATCGTATCTCTTTGCGAACGGCCTGCTCAGAAGAAGCAGTGCCTGGTGCTCCTCCTCCCTTATGTGTGTTTGAGTTGTGTGAAGGGCTCCTTGTGGCGCTATTTTGTAGATGTCAGTTGAAATGGCACCGTTGATCACAACCATCACGACGCAATACTGGTTCCAGAGACTTCGCAGTAACCTGGGGTGTAGACTCACATTTGCACCCAGGCTGCTAAAGGAAAATCCGTGAGGTGAAACATTCAATCCTCGTTGGAGCCTTACCACTTCCTGGATCAATCCTGGATACAACAGCAAGACGATCAGACATAGTCCTCATCCCCCCTAAAGAATTGCTGAAGAGCAGATGCGTCGACACCGTGACTACGAGCACCGTTGGTATAAGTCGTGAATTACGCGGTGACATACTATGTTTCATTGGAGGTTGACGCACTCACTGTTTTTACAGGCGCTCGTCTTGAGATCTCAGTAAGCGTAATGCTACGAATTCAACCAGGTCATACAACTTTCGCACAGGGACTCGAGTACTGCCAGCTCAATTGTGAACCTCAAGTGAACCTTGTCAACCATGTCCGCAAAGCTCGCTTTCACTTGCTGTGCCTTGCTCGGGACGTGTGCTTACGCCTACCAACATGTCAGAATAATCCCAATGGCGACTTTGCACGAGACACTGCTCTGGACTGTTCGCTTATGGTGGCACCGGCATCCAGCTTCCGGAGACCTCGCTGACTGGGACATGGGACTAGATTACGACGACATGAAAGATTTTCACAAACGCGAACTACGCGCCATGGATGCTTGGAAGTTCCTGGCCCCCTTCTTCGCGTCACAGGGATACTTTCTATATGTCAGAAACCTAGACAATGACCCAATTCTTGACGCCCCGAGGTGGCCTCCGCCGTCTTCGTCTCAGGAATATCCATACGCCAGAGTATTGCGTACAGCGTCGCATTTTGATTTCTCGGTACGTAGTTGTCGTTCCTTCGAAATTTTCTCATCCGTTGAATAGGATATGCGCTTATGGGCCGCTAGAGATTCACTTGGAAGAGAACTTGTCTTGAAGTAAGTCACCCTGGGTTTTGACAGCTTTCGTAGATATGCAATCTTATACAGATTGATCTCTACTACCTCTTCTCCGACAACAGAATTCCTTGCCTTACAGCGGCTCAACACTCCAGCTGCATGCTCGGATCCTCGAAATCACACTATCCCTGTGTTGGACTTTGTTACATGGGGTGGTTTGGTCTTCGCAGTGATGCCACGGTGCGTTGGTTGATTGGCTGTCCCTGCGTCTGCATTCCCAAGTTTACTGTCACAAGCTGGATATCCGCCTTCTACATTTGCTTCAAGACAATAGAGGATTCTATGTTTCTCTGGGAGCAGCTTCTTGAAGTGAACAATCTCCTAGATCGAGCCGGTCTCGTCGCTGACCTTGATTTAGGCTCTGGAGTTCTGTCACAAACAGCGCATTGCGCACTACGATATTTTGGACCAAAATACTCTGGTCAATGTCCTTCCTGGCGATGTGATTGATTTTGGTATTTTTGACCTTGATAAAGACTGTATCTTTGCCTTCATCGACTACGGGTTTGCTTCGGTGGTGCCTCTGGATATGGCGCTCGAGGATGCGCCCCTTCGGCATAATCTGCGATTGGACTTCAGAGACGGTCTACAAGGCAGAGGTACCACTTGCAACCCATTTGAGGTGGACGTTCTTTTTCTCGGAGCACTGATGCAGCGCCACATACGAGTGAGTGTGCCATCTTATGCCGTTTTCTTCTACTTACAAGCGCGACAACACAGATGGTACCGGATGTGTTTCCTGAAGGGGTCCAATTTGTGGAGAGGATGATGGGTTTGCATGGTGCGTGCGTGCCCTCCGCTTTGGAGGCTCTACGCGACTTCCAGACTGTAAAGGGGAAATGAGCCGCGCCACGCTCAATCATAAATTTGTCTCCCAGCTGTAGAATGGTCGCATCTGAAAAGACAACCGCATAACTTTGTTGAGCTGCAAATATATATGATGTTGCCTTGCATAAGTGACGATCCATGCTACAGAGACACGAAGACATATTAAAGCTATTCGCAGAGGACACGGCTCTGAAGGTGTTGGAGGACTCACGGAGCCTTGGAACGCTCAGGATCTCCCCCACATTGCCGCTGAGCCAAGACGGTCGATTGCAAGCATGGAAGGCCGTTCAAGAGAGCGTGGTCGAACCGTTGAATGCAGCTTGAGTATCGCAGTCCTATAATAAGCGATACTTTGACTTCACGATTCAACCTGGCTAGCCAATCCATAGTAGCAGAGGATTAATGTCTTATGATGTGCTCCTTGTTATCACCATATGTCGTTTCCGTGTGAAGCTATGTACGACGCTGGTGGCCCCGCTTCCAATCACCCGACGGACGAAATGGTACTTTGCTGATTACTCCAAGATGCCGCAATATTGAAGGCATGTGTAGGCTCTCGTGATAGATCTACATTGACATCCGCCATATTTCTTCTTGTTTACATTCTCCAGGGTGTATGCCTCAACTTCCCTCAAGAACTCTGCCTTCCCTTTCACAGGTGCCCAACCCAGTGTCTTGCTCGGGTACTGACACAGTGGCTGTTGCCGCCAAGGATATGCATAATGATTTCCTATGATTAAACTCAACTTGGCGAGAAGGAACAGCGCTTCATATACTCACGGGAGGTCCAAGTCGGTAAACTCTTTCACTGTAATTGGGCGCCCCTTGGAAACCACTTTCCCAGTCATTGCCCGCGCAGCGGTTAGCGAAACCTCGCGAAGTTGGACAGAGCCATTTTCTATGAAAAAGTACCCTTCTTTACCGTGCGGGACTTGTTCCCATTCCGACGAAAGAAGCTCGGTGACCAGGAGTACGAGAAAATCAACGACTGTGTTCGGGTCAGTTGTTGGCTTAACGAGGCCAAAAAGACACTGACATTCGTGAAGTTCTACAATCGCCAAGTAATTAAGGCCTTCTCCAATCATGACAGGTTGCGGAGGGCAATCACATTCTGAGGCATACCGCTGGACAAGTATTGGTGGCCGTTGGGGTCTTGTATACCTGCATCAACTAGTACTCCGCTAGGACGGGCGAAGATTCCGCCAGGAATGACGAGATAGGAATAAATCACGCCTGGATTCTTGTGAGTGAGATGGTTCGTCCACCTGTGCTATGGTACCGTCTTCATCTGCTTTGAGGAATTCTAGATCGACGTTACGATGAATGAGTAATCTCAAGCGACCCATCTCTTCAACATTTGCATGTCCCAAACTTTGTTGGGTATATCGCGGCCTAGGGCATCATCCAAGAGTACACCTGCACCAGACTGGATACTATGGTTAACTATCATCAAAATGCAATAAGGCAACAAACGTACAACGTGAATTACACGGGGGGTCTTCTCCATTTCCTCAGAGCGGCCGCGATGTTCTGAGCTCCAACGAGATGTCGCAGTCGTACTAAGAGATTATACAAGTCAGTACGTCGTTAGGAATACTCAATTGCGAGGACACTAACAGAGTCAATGAGGAGATCAGTGTCTTTGAGCAGATCGACCAAAAGAGCAGCATCAGTGGTCGGTGAACCTTCCACCACCTTGAGAGGGCCAAGGTTCAACTTCCGAAGCTTTTTTGCCTTATCGGCGCTGCGAACAAGTACTGTAATGGATACATGTGGGAGTTCGGAGGCGAAGAAGAGGGTTCCAGCAACGTAGCCTATTGATTGGAATATATCAGTATGATTGGTACCAGTGTTCACAAGGAGATATGACGTACCAGTTGCACCAAAGATGAGAATGTTGGTCTGCGACATGGAGAGAGGAAAAGTGAAGTGCGATATGTACTGTACCACTCTTCAGCCTTTAAACGCCTGAAAATCTGCTCTTAAACGATATCCCGATTTCCGGTGGCGACCATTTTTGATCCAGCTTTGAGCCATACAAGTCAATAAGACACCCTTTGAGTCCAGGAAGAAGTCGCTGTTCCTGCACCTGAACAGCACGCGATGATGACATTTCCTGCACTGGTATTACGGCGTACAACACGGTTACGGAGATATTCATGACCTGCAAGTCATCATTGTAGAGGGACGTCGTACCACGAAGCAATCATACCTTGTACTCCATTCAAGAACACCAAGAGAAGTTCTTTCAATGTTGCAAGATATGTCAGCGGCCAGCCATAGATCGACATAAGCGCGTGTGAACTCGAGAAACAGTCTCTCTTTCGAGGTATGATGATTCGCCGGTCAAGCTCGTCATTGTCCGTCGATGCGATATGTAGGAGATGCTCTCCGCTCTCCGCCCAAGGACGCTGTGTTCCCAGTTCTTGTTTGTCATCTGGCGGCAAGCTGTCACAGAGACCTGCAGTCCGATCCACCATATCGTCGATTATTGCGTCCTCGTACAGCGTTATTCGACCACAAAACTCGCAATGAGACCCCTTTGCGTTTCTGTAGCTCGCCTTTGGACTTGACTGATTCGGGACGCCACGAGTGCTTGAGAACAAAGACGCGAGCTTGGTTCCTAATCAGCTTTTGATGTGTAGCGTCGCATTGACGATAATATATTCAAGATACGGTATCATACTGGAACTACTTATTCCTCTGTCGTTTAGGTGTCGGTGAACCGAGAGATACCTGTTGTTTTGAATGTGTTGTGAAGTCGTTGCAGTCGGCGATGAGTCCAAGTGCGCAGGAATCGACTCACGTATCAGAAGGCAGAAACATGTCATCGAGCTCCTTCTGTGCTTGTCCAGTATCTTTTCCACAATGTCTTCATCCTCCTCGGTAGGGACTGTTGCAATTGTTTTCTCCAACAGAGTAATGACCCTCCGGTGAAGGTGTGATATTCATATAACTCGCGATGAGTATATGCCAAGCGAAGAAGACCGAACCATTCACGAACGAGGGGCTTGATATGGTGGAAGTAGGGATGGAAATTGCCCACAACATCCTCTTCAAAGTCATTGGGGTGGGGAATAGATGGTGTTTGTTCACAGCGAGGGTGGCGTCGTCACTGTGAAGACGTGGTAGACAACATTGCGCAACATGTGACCAGTTCCTTCTCTGTGAGCTCGGCACGACGGCGCCGCCAGGTCCACTGCGTATCAGGCAGATGTTGACCAAGATCCACAAGAATGACTCGATATCATGGATTGCATCTTGATATGGTACTGCTGAGTCAGTTCCATATTTGGTCGGAACAGGTCCGAGGATTTCGGCGCTGGCATAAGGAGGTGTTCCCTAAAAGAAAAGACGTCAAGATCAATCTGAAGGTTTGTAGGATGGACTTACAGTTCTAGACACCTTAGAGGTGTCCTTGTCCTCATCCTCTGATACAAGCACGGCGGGATTGAAGTCGAAACTCCGTTAACCTTATATCTATGAGCGTGAATACCAAAATGTCCAATGAGACATACACGGTGCCATCCTAACCGATCTGTTGTAATAATATGATCTTCTTGAGGGGAGGGAATGCTAAACTATACTCGATGGCCGCGATCATATAGGTGTTGTCAATGTTGATGTTAACTCCGAGCACATCATACGCAGAGGAAATAACATCAGGGTGAGTGATAGTGACAGCTTGGGCAAGTGCTTGCGCCGTCTAAAATAAGAAGTGATTACGAGGGAGAGGGACCAATTTCAGCCTCTGGTATTGGGTCATCTTGAGTTTGAGCCGGAGGGAGCGTTCTGGTATGTCGAGCACCCAGCTTTGAGCGATCCAAGTCAATAAGACACCCTTTGGTGCCAAAAGAAGTCGTTGCTCCTTTATCTGGACACCGCGCGATGATGACATTCCCGGCACTGATATCACGGTGTAGAAGACCGTTGTTGCAGAGATGTTCATGACCTGCAAGTCATTATCGTCAAAGATATGTCGTACACATGAAACAATCATACCTTGCACTCCGTTCAAGAATACCACAAGAAGTTCTTTCAATGTTGCAAAATATTTCAGCGGCCAGCCGTAGGTCGACATAATGACGCGCGTGTGAACTCGAGAAACAAAGCTCTCATTCGAGGAGTAGTAATTCGCTGAATCTCGTCATCGTCCGTCGATGCGACATGCAGGAAACGCTCTTCGCTTTCCGCCCGAGGACGCATCGTTCCCGATTCTTGTTTCCCATCTGGCGGAGGGCTGTCGAGAGACCGGCACGTATGAACGGCCCAGTCCGATCCACTATGTCGTCGATTACAGCGTCCTCGTACAGCGTTATTCGAGCAAGAAATTCGCAATCAGACCCATTTGCCTTGCTGTAGAGTTCGCCTTCGGACTTGACTGATTCGGGCCGCCATGACTGCTTGAGAACAAAGACCTGAACAAGGATGTGAGCTTGGTTTACAAGGTAGCGGTTGGTATGTACCTCTTTGCTGGGTTGACCATCTATGAAGCGTACCACTGCCCAGACTAGTGTTGCCCTACCACGCATCACCCTTGCACGAGCAACACTCATGACTTTGACGGTCAAGTACTGCGTACCGTCATTGAGTGTGATGACCCATCTCTTCTTGTACGAATCAGTCGCAAAGACGTCAGCGCTGTCTCACTCGTCAATCGGTAAGACTCGACCACCTCATTAGGCTGAACATAAATTTCATGGAGGGATCAAAGCCAAGTTTGTGTGGGCAAGGACGGCAAACGAGGCAATGATACGTATAAAATGTTTTGGAAACTAAGGCAAGAAATGTGAATCATAACGTGGTGCGTATCGAAGATGGAACTCACCTTGTGGATATCGATAGGCGTACTAGTAAGGAGGACACCGGATCGGTCGTGGAGGCACACTAAAATGCATCGCGGTCCAAAAGTAAAACCGAAAACGAATCGACGATCGAGTTGCTCGCGCAATATTTGCCGCAGATAGCCAATGAGCTGCTTGACCACCCCCTCCCACTCTTCGTTGTCGCTGCGCTTCATCTCCAGCGCGGCGACGATTTGAAGCCACCAAATTACGCCCTATACACAACGTCATTCTCAAGCGATGCCTGAAAATCGATAAAATACGCACTTTGGCTTCATCCTACAAAGATAGTCAGGAATATCGCCCGAAATAAGGAGTTTTGACATACCGGAGATAAATCCTGGACACGGTCATGTAGCATACTATGTGAAGCAGACAATCCGGTCGTATGCGTGCAATAGTTTTATCGGCAGAGTGCGGAGCTTTTGAATGGTAATCGACCCATCTCGTCGATCCTCCAAGCCGAGCAGAATTTTCACCGGGATGCTGAGAGCATAGCTCTTCCGCGGCGCGGTGGATGACGTTGGCGACAGAGACAAATGCACCATACAATTCATGCTCTTTGCGGACTGAGTCGGGAAATGCGCTCCATCGAGACTCTGGGTGATGCGCCCCTTTGACTTTGTCCCAAATGGCGTCAACAAGGGTTTCCTCGATCGGGAACATGGCTTTTAAAAACTCCTCCGTATCGGTGACACGACAGTGGACGGGGAAATCAGTGTTAACAGCCTCCTTCATGCTAGCTGCACTTTCTTGCTGGTAAGAGTAACTCAATGAAGGACGTCCTGCTGTGCGTGTCGGTGTGTTGTTGCTCGCAGCGGGTTTCTTGTACACCTGTGGTGGGATATGGACCCCCATGATGAGAAAGAGGAAGACAAGAAGACCACAAGGACGCACCCAAAAACAGTGGCTGATAAAGCTTTATCGATTATCACTTGAGAATCGCGGCAGCTTCTATGACTCTGTGCCACGCCGGGTGCACGAGTGTGACTTGTTGAAGTTGTTGAAGAAGGCAACCACAGCCACGTGATCGATCTATGGCTTGAGTCCTCCCACCATTGTCGAGTTCACGAGACAGACCGCCACAATTTGAGCCTGCGCTTCAGGATATCCTACCATCATCAGCTCCGTACACCTCGCTTCGCGTCGTAGCTGGAGGCCAACAATTTGACTAAAACTCTTCTCAGTAAGCGTGTTGCCGAAGTTTGTGTTCCCGGACACGCGCAGTTCGGCTATGGCAAAGTAGGCGTCGTATGGAAGAAAAGTGTTTGTAGCTGCACAGGCCTGAAGCCAGTTGGGTGTTACGACGACTTTTGTGGTCTGTGCGCGCGTAATTCAAGGCGACATCGACGAGAGAAACATCGGGCATACCGCGACATCCCAATCTACGTGTCTCTCCAGCCGTTTCTTCATACGCACAGCTGTGATGATGACATCTGCGTCATGCTCATCCGTACTGCTCATGAGTTGATAAAGAGCGGTTTCATCGCCAGACAAGAACGTTTTTCCATCTTCCAAGAGTGAACCGAGCTCGAACAATGTACTCGAGTCGATCTTGGCTGGAATGATGTGGATCCGGATAAGCCTAGTCTTTTCTGAAATGAAGCGGTCAGGCTTTAATCGTTTACGTTGGAGTTCGTAGGAACCCGATGCGTTTATCGGAGGTCGAGGTCGTCTAGTAGACATGGATGGCATGACGTCACCTTCTCGCGCTTGACTTTAGACCGCCATGTACAGGCGCGAACTGAAGGACATTCCGAGTTTATTCACACCATCATCATTCCAGATTCATGCAAGTACGAAAGGCGGTTGCGTCTGGGACTAGAGAGCAGGCTACGTCCTGTTCCTCTGCTACGCCAGACCTTTCTACCAGCAACAAGATTCCGCGCACACCCAAAGAAGAAAACGAAATTCCTATCTCTGAATTCCGTCCCTCTGTATTGCCCGAGGATCGTATCTTTCGCTGGACTTCGCCGTACTCGCTTTCATTCCAAGCCTCGCTCTTGTCCAAATTTCCTACTTTATACACACCAGTTATCTTGGATCTCTTGCGCAACGCATTCGATAAGCCAACCAACGCGCATCAACTACGGCATAGGCCTTCTTCGCTTTCACCAGTTCTGTGATAGAAATGAGTCTCCTGAATCCGATCGCATGCCAGCGTCTACGATTCTTCTCGCCGTAAGCACGTTTGTTACTGTCACTCGACCGTGTTGTTCAATGCATTCAGGGTTTCGTCGCCTGGGTACACAAAGAAAGAGCCACCCCAGGTGATACCATCGTTACGTGGCTCAAGGGCGTCCATGCTTGGCACACCCTCAACAACGCAGAGTGGCACGGCAATGACGCTTTCATCTCTCTCGTCGCAAAATCCGCTTCCAAGAAATTTCAGCGTACACCTCGTTCTCAACGCTAGCCGTTGTTGCAGTCGGCATATCATGAACTTTCCTCTTGCACGTAGCTTTCAACTGACTTGATGGGGCGAAGAGTTACTACTAGGAAGGTTATCTGCAGAGACAATCGCCAAAGTGGGACGATGAAACGTCATATATATTCGCGCAAGCTAGAGGGCCTTATGCCGACCATGATATCACACGTATAGTTGAGACGTAACTCGGAGATTGATCAGAAACTAAGTAGAACACTCACATGTAGCACACTAGATTCACAAAGATAATCGCATACAATTATATTCGCCTACGGATCATCCCCAATCCCTTCGTTTGGTCTAATATCTAGCCTGGCGAGGGCGGCTCTAGTAGGTGCGGTACTGTCTTGTGAACTCGACACGCACTATAGAGCCTGGTTTCATTGGACAGGGCAATACCGCCATCCCCCGTTCATCATTTATTTAAAGCTCCGCCTGGGTGCCGGTTGCTAAGCCGTACTTCAAATTCCACTGTAATCATCCATACACGCCGTAACACGCGCGAATTGCGCGTAGATATTAGGATGCATGGACCCGGTTTCTCTGAAAGAGCTTTAGGCCAACAGGCTGCGAACCAGATCTCCTGTCCTGCCTTCCGGTGCTACTCTCCTCCCCATGTTAATGCCCCTGGAACTAAATGACACCGCTAAGAAGTACCCAAACATACTCCCTTGTACCAGACTATAGATGGTTTTGGCATTGCCGCCATGGCTAACGATAGCGAACATCGACGGATGTCGGTGCACTGAAGACTTGAAGTGGACACGTCGAAGTGAGCACGTGCAGACGGCTTACAGCGGCAAACACGTCGGACCTTGAATAGAACCCTGAACTGAGGATGCCCATAAGACCCCCGCCTATGAAACCAGTCTATCTAATATCCACTGGCCGCGAGGTTCGCCATGTGACCGTGTGTGAACGTCAACTGAGCCTAATTTTCACCTACTACTAGGCATGCTCGAGGATAAGTATAATCGGTCGTATATGTCACGGTGAATCGGTAGAAACCCGCTGTTGTGAATGCGTTAGGGAATCGTTGCAATCCGCGGTGAATCTAAGTGCGCAATATCAGAAGGCGAAAACAAGTCGTCCATCTCCTTCCGCCGCTTCTCCAGTATATTTGCCACAATGTCGTCATCCTCTTCAAAAGGTACTGTATCCACTGCCTTCTCCAACATAGCAATCACCCTCCGATGCAGAGTGTGATATTCATATAACTCGCGATGAGTATATGCCAAGCGAAGAAGACCGAACCATTCACGGACGAGGGGCTTGAGATGATGAAAGTAGGGATGGAAATTGCCTACAATGTCCTTTTCAAAGTCACTGGGGATGGCAAAAAGACGGCGCTTGTTCAAGGCGAGCGTGGCGTCATCACTGTTAAAGACGCGATAGACGACTTTACGCAGCACATTTCCTTCTTCTGTGATCTTGGCACGACGGGCGTCGCCAGGTCCACTTCGCGTCAGGCAGATGTGGACCAAGATCCACAAAAATGACTCATATCATGGATTGCATCTTGCTGTGGGAGTACTGTTGAGACAGTTCCATATTGGACGGGGAAGGGTCCAAGAATTTCTGCGCTAGCATAACGAGGTGTTCCCTAAGAGAAAGAGGAATGGAGTTAGTAGTAGTTCAAAGGGCTGTAAGATGGGAGTTACCAAAGTTCTAGATCCCTTAGAAGCGCCCTCGTCCTCAGCATTGACGGCGGTATCAAAGTCAAAACTCCGTTCAACCTTTGAAAGTATGAGTGTGAATACCATAATGTCCAACGAAACATACATGGTGCCATCCTAACCGATCTGTTGTTATGATATAGTTTTCTTGAGCAGGAGGGAATGCTAAACTATACTCGATGGCCGCGATCGTATAGTTGTTGTCAATGTTGATGTTAACTCCGAGCACATCATACGCAGAGGAGATAACCTCGGGCTGTAGTGATAGTGACACCGGAAAGTTCTCACGTTCTTGGAAATAGAAAACGACTGAGGCGGAGAGGAACGCCATTTGTGTCTTTGTTATTAGTTTGCTGCGAGTTCGAACCGAAGGGAGCGTTTTGGTATTTCGAGCACCCAGCTTTGAGCGATCCAAGTCAATAAGACACCCTTTGGTGCCAAAAGAAGTCGTCCCTCCTTCACCTGGACAGCACGCGATGATGACATTTCCTGCACTGATATCACGGTGTAAACGACCGTGCTCGTAGAGAGATTCGTGACCTGCAAGCCGTCATTGTCAAAGAGACGTCGTTACACACGAAACAATTATACCATGCACTCCGTTCAAGAACACCACGAGAAGTTCTTTCAATGTTGCGAAAGATGTCAGCGGCCAGCCGTAGGTCGACACGATGACGCGCGTATGAACTCGAGAAACATAGTCTCTCTCTCGAGGAGTGGTCATTTGGTCAATCTCGTCATCGTCCGTCGATGCGACATGTAGGAACGCTCTTCGCTTTCAGCCCGTAGACGCCTCATTCCCGGTTTTTGTCCGTCATCTGGCGGCAAGCTGCCCACACGTATGAACGTCCCAGTACGATTCACCATATCGTCAATTACGACGTCCTCGTGTAGCGTTGTTGGACCAAGAAACTCGCATTCAGACCCCTTTGCCTTGCTATTGGATTCGCCTTCGGACTCGACTAACTCGGGACGCCAAGGCTCCTTGAGAACAAAGCCTGAACCAGGACGTGAGCATGGCTTCAGGTCAGCGTTTGGTAAGTACCTCTGCACCGAGTTGATCATTGATTAAGGGTACCACTGTCCAGACAGATGTTGCCCTACCACCATCACTCCGCATGGGCAACACTCATGCTTTGTACTGCCTACCGTCTTCGGCGTGGTCTCTTGTACGAATCAGTCGCAAAGGCTGTCGTACTCGTCAATCGGTAGGATCCACCACCTCATTAGGCTGAACGTAAATTTCATGGAGGGATCAAAGCCAAGTTTGTGTGGGGAAAGGACGGTAAACGAGGCAATAATACGGATAAATTGTTTCGGAAACTATTCAGTCGAGAAATGTACATAAATGATAGCGCGATGCACGTCGAAGATGGAAACACACCTTGTGGATATCGATAGGCGTACTAGTAAGAAGGACGCCGGATCGATCGTGGAGGCATACTCAGACTGACATGCATCGCGGTCCAAGGGTAAATCCGAACACGAATCGACGATCGCGCAATATTTGCCGCACATGGCCGATAAGCCGCTTGACCACCCCCTCCCACTCTTCTTTGTCGCTGCGCTTCATCTCCAGCGCGGCGACGATTTGAAGACACCAAATCACGCCCTATACAAAGTCAGTCTCAAGCGATGCCTGAAATTTGATAAAACACGAACTTCGGTGTCATCCTACAGAGTAGTCAGGATCTCGTCGGAATGATAGGATGTTTGACATACCGGGGATGAAGCGTGTCCATGTAGCAGACTATGTGCAAGCAGACAATTCGGCCGTACAGGCGCCTCAGATTTCGAAGTTTTTGCGTGCCACCTCGCCGACCCTCCAAGTCGAGCAGTACTAGTATTTTCACCGGGGTGCTGTGAGCAGAGCTCTTCCGCAGCGCTGTGGATGACACTGGCCACAGAGACAAATGCACTATACAGTTCACCCTCTTTGACGACTGATTCGGGAAATGCGCTCCATCGGGACTCTGGGTGATGCGCCACCTCGACTTGCTTCCAATGGCGTCAACAAGCATTTCCTCAATGGGAACATAGCCTTCAAAACTCGTCCGTGTCGAGACACGATAGTGGACGGGGAAATCACTGTCAATACCCTCCTTCATGCTAGCACACTCTCTTGCTGCGACGCGTCGCGGTGAGTCGTCGTCGTGACTTTCCTTCCAGAAGCAGCGGCTGGTGTAGAGCTCTTCCGATTATTATTCGGCCCTCGCACCCGTTTTCACGACTCTGTGCCGCGCTGAGAGACATTGTGAGATGTTGAAGTTGTTGAAGTATCTGAACAAGACAATTCGAGCCACGTAACCGATTTATGGCTATAGACTATAGTTTGAGTCAAGAGCAATTTGAGCAGCTGTTATGGCTGGATACATCAGCTCCTGGTTTCCCTCATTCCTTTCATCACTCTATGCCCTCTTTTATTCCCAAAAAGAACGTTGTCCGGGCATCCTGGCATGAAACTTTTGAGTTACTCCAGTGGGTGCGGGACAAAGTCAAACACCATGCTCTCCCATAACGCCACAATCCATGATGTTTAAAAGTAACATATTGTCATTCTTGACTAGTGATGTAGAGTACATATAGATTAACGCTACAATAATAATCTACTCCATCTCTGACCGAGCCGTAAATATCTGGAAAAACGCCTCATACTCATCCGATGTCATCAGCTCGTGGTGCTCCTCCGTCACCATAGAGTACGGTATCGGCTCTCCGTTCACTACAAAGAAAACCATCAACAAACCCATCCACAAGACAAAGCAAGAAAATCGTACCCATAACCAAAGGATCATCTACAACCATAGGCTGAGGAGCGTCACCGTTCACCACTCCGTTTGTAATCCCATGGCCAGTCCCGTTAGTCAACAGAGGCTGCGGTTCTTCCACCTTCGGCACCTTAAATCGCCCAGCACCCCCTTCATTCTCCTTCGACCGCGACCGCTTCCGATAATCATTCAACGAATCAAGATACTCCACCGACGGCTTGTGGTCCTCGTCGTCGTTCCCAAAGTCATCAAAATCAGAACTCCCTGGGGCGCTCATACCCGAAGGAGTAGCCTGAGCAGATACCGAAGCCGACGCCGCCAGGCTCGCATAATAGTGGTCATAATCTAGCGTTGAAATGAGTTCAGAGAAACCCAAGGGCGGCGATGCACTCACATTCCGCTTCGTGATTAATAGTCGGCTTCACATCCTGCTCACCGGACTGATGAGATCTTGGTGTCGGTCGGCCGCATGCCAATGACACCTAAACCCCGTAATATATCATCGTTACTCGTCGGCGGTTGAGCTGCAGCCTCAGCTCGGCATTCTCTTTGATGCCCAAGGCAGTCAGGTCGCCAGTGATGGTACTCTTCAAATGCCAGGCAGGGAGCGCATTCTGCTGCCGCTTAACCTCGGCCTCCGCGTCCCGTTCCAGCTTTCTCGTCGCCTCGTCCTTATCGCTGGCGATGACGACCCCAATCCCATCGTCCTCTTTTTTGTTAGGATCTGAACCGGCAATTTTCAGTCCTGAGCCTGCTTGGGAAGCCTTTTGTTTTTCTGGATCGACTGCATTGGCTTGGACCCATCCAGCCACATCGAATCTGTAGGGCGCTTAGTGAAAAGCTTGAGATTGGATTGACCGGAACTGACGCCGGCAACACCATGCTTTCGCTCTTTTGCAGGCCTGCACGTATGAAGCGCATTTGGTGATTGAAGCGCTGCATTCGATCCTTGCCGCCTTGTAGAGCCTCTTCATCCTCGTTATCCACCACTTCGCCGTGACATATTTTGCAAACCATGGCTCCGCGCATGAAGTCCATTATCTGGTCCACGTCTAGAGGGGTGTACGTCTCTTTACATTGCACGCAGATATAGCCCTGGTTGTCCAGTTCCTATGTGGCAATGAATGGACAAGGTAGTTTACGATAATGATGGCACATACATTTCGCAAAGTTGAGTCAATTTTGTATCTCATCCGTGCTATGCGCCATTTGACGACGTTGCAAAAGTGTTCATAGTCAATGTAGTAGTATTGTTTGCCAACGGCGCGTTGAGCGCCCTCTTTAAGCTCATTTTGCCGGTAACTAGAGTATATGTAAGGCCTTGCATCAAATCGACAGGGTATAATGACGCACACTTTAACGAGCTTATCATTCGACAACACCGCCACGATCTTGTTGAGCTCCTTGGGCTGCAAGCCCATTCTGCTCGCCAGGTCATCGTCCTTGAGACTATCAAAGGTCACGCATCCCATAAACACTGAAAAGGGAGTGTGGTCGAGCAAAAATACTTACACGGCATGGCGGGAGAGCTGGTCCATGATGATGATGTATTTTGCCTCGTAAAACGCGCGAGAGACGTGGAGGACGAGAAGACGGAGCACCTCCTGCTCCTCTTTAGTCGACATAAGTGTCCCTGGGCCGTCAATGGGCCGTGAAAAGAATGGAATGCGCTGCTTAATTCAGTCAAGCAGCATGTATGATGGTGGCGGGAGCGAAGAGTGAGTGTGACACATGTGACTACCGCCACAATGAAATACATTTGGTCTGTTCGCCAGAGCATTGTCCAATTGATGTTATGTAATATGAGGTACATAGATGCTATACAAGTCTATACAAGTACGCGAACCTATTTTAGACTGGCGGTAGATGCAGTAACTCGCCCTTTGGGCCACTCTGCATCTCTTGAAGATTCGGATTGATTATCGCGGTCAAGATGTTGGCAAAGAACCGAAGGAAACTATAGAATTGGTACGTGCAACTCAAAAATGTTGTCCTGTAAAATTTAGGTCAGATTGAAAGATCAAAGGTCAAGATCAGACTCGGTGTCACAATTTAAAGCATGCCCTCAACAAGGTTTATGCATGAAGACATTCGAGAGAATTTTGTGGTAGTGTCTAACGAAAAAAGTATGATGCTCACCTAGTCCGAAGAAACCTGAATATACTCGGGCCCATTGCGGGTGGAAGAGTGAAAACACTATCGTCGGAACGGACTGATCAACATTTTGCGAACAGGTTCAACGATTCTGCGCGAAAAGGCTGGTGACAGATATAAGGAGAGTCCGACGCGAACGGGTAGCAGTGCCTAACGTGGCGTGTCAACTAAACCAATGTTATTCTGCAACTCGATGCCCACCTTGGTCGCGCCGTAAGCTACAACAAAATTGCAATATCTCCCGCGATGTTCAGACGCTGGATAGTTGTCCCCTTCTCATATCCAAACAGCTCATAGCGCCTGCCGATGCGCTCTGCCTTTTGCTCACCCTCCTCCATCCACGATTTCATCTTGTCCTGCATCCAGCCCGTAGATTCACTGTCCGCCACATAGCTGACCACTCGTTCTCCTACACCAAGTGTCCTAGCCGCATAGAAGCCGGCAAAGAGAGGCGCAATCGCCGTAATCTCATGTAGGATACCAAAAGAAAGCACAAGCGACGGCAGAGGAGTGCCCGTCCGCGTGGATATAGCCTGCAACGCGCTCTTGTACGCCGCAAAGCGGGGGGAGGAGGACATCAAGGGGCGGTTTGCGGGCCGGAATATCCCGATGAAATGGAGAGGATTCGCACGGTCTCTTTCCATGCTTCGTTCTCAGTGGGCCCGACGCGAGGCCGCCGTCGTATGGCGCCGATGCATGATGACCGACGCGCAGGAGTACGACATTGGGCCTGCATTCAGACGGCCGCCCAGTGTGCAGGACAAGACCATTTCTCGCCAGGCAACATACCAGGAGCATGACTTGACCATGGAACCCAGCAGGTACACTGCTACCGTCAAGACCTGGCGCCTCATCAGCGGAATGACCGAAGCTCTTGCCGTCGTGCGCTATATCGAGCAGCATTATGGCGAAGTGCACGAGTTCAAGTTCCAAAAGGTGTGTTGACCAAAGCTTCCGAAATTTTTTACTGAGCGTGTTTGTATAGGACTGTGAAATGCCATGCATGTAACGACTCAGATGTCGTTGACTTTTAAACAGCGTCATTCACTGGAACTCATAGGGAAGGGTGCGATCGTCAAAGTACCCTCCGCACCACTGTCCATTTCCCACCTCCCATTTGCTTAGTCTTGCAGACGTACAATCCGCTGTCACATTTGCAGATACATTCCCGTCTTCTGACTCGGCTGCCAGCCCACCCGACAATTTATTCGACGGTGTGATTACACGTCCTGGCCAACCTGAGGACAATTTCTTGGAATTCAGTATTACACCAAGTACGACTCTCCCCTTGCCTTCCTACTCGTGTTCTCACAACCTCTAGATGCCCCTCGCACTCTTCGCACAACAGTCAAACGCAACGTGGCCCCAGTCATCTCGGCCATTCATGCCTGGAATGGATTCGGGTCTAAAGAGAACCAAGACCAAGCCATGGAGCTGGCGCGCATGAGATGGGCAAGGTTTTCGTCCCGGGGGCCTGTCGGATCGGCGATGATGCCACGCACGACCAGTGTTGTGGGTGAGGATGAGATGGATAGTCATAGTCCTTCGCAGGTTCCGCCACAGTCTGAGCTACCGCCTCCGCTTGCGTATGGGGAGTACAGACGTCCTACTGGGGTTCGGACTAGGAGGTCTCCGAGGGTGGAGGCAGCGCCGCCCGCGGTCGAAGAAGAGAAAGTCGCGTCTGAACCTCAACGGAATCAGTCGAATCTACGCTTAACACGGAACCAGTCGCGTTTACGCCTAACACGGCAACAATCGAATCAACGCAAGCAGTCGCGTCGACGTCTGAATCGGAAACAGTCACGTCTGCGCCTACATCAGAACCAGTCGCTGCCACGCCTGAAGTGGAAACAACGCTGCCTCAAGTTGATGACGCTGCCATGCTTGCGTCACCTCCAATTTCCAAAGCTGCTCCTCCAAAACCAAGGTCATCCGCTGCTGCGCCACCGCGACCACGCCGCTCTCCTCACATCGACGCTGCGAAAGCGCAGGAGAAATCTGTGCTGACGATGATCAGGAAGAAGGAGGCGAGGGGTATGGATACGAGGAACGCGAAACCGCAAACGGCGAAAGCCCCGAAAAAGGCCACACCGGACGTGTTGGTGAAGGCTAGGCAGGAGCAGAAACAGTCACAGCAAAAGCAAAACAAAGGCAGCCACAGAAGCAGCAGGCTGGCGCTCAGGATCAGACTTTGGTGACCAAGTTGAAGAGCTCGTTGTTTGGTAATTGGTTCAGTAAGTAGGATAGAGCTCATATAATTTATTTAACTACCTTGCTGCGATTACAAGTTTAGTACTGAGATGTCACGGGTACTTCTTCTAGCTCGCGGTGAAACGCAAGCCGGATGGCTTGAACGGCAGCGTGTACAAACACAATGTCCAATTGTACGCCACCCATTGTGAACGAGGTGCATTGTGACTCCAAGGGACAGGAACAGAATGATGTACAAACTCCACACTGTCCTAGGCCCTTGCCAATCCTGATTAACAGGCTCGCTTGAGATGGTTTAGATAGACGAGTAGCTACTAAGAATTGCTTAATGCGAGTTGGGTGGACGTTGCTAACCCTGTAACAATAAAGACCGGCCGGAAGTGACGGCATGTGAACGAGCCACACCAGTGCCTTTCGCCCATTCGGTCACTTTTTCTTGTCGACCACCTCGTTCATTCCCTTTCTCCGTTTACGATTTCTTCTCGCTGACCTCGCCGACGTCGCGGCCTCACTCTCCTGACGACGGCATTCATACCTATTGACCCAGTGATACCACCACAATGTCCGGCCTCGATGAAGCTGGAAACCTGATCAACGCCAACTCCCGGACGCTGGCGCCCGGCGCAGTTGGATCGCAGGTCGTGTTGATGAGCGTTGTCTCTGTCGGTATCTCGTTTGCCCCGCCGTGCCGCTCACTGACTTGCCGCCTCAGGTCGCAACAATACTTGCATTCAATCTTTTACGTCCCAACAACAAGGCTCGTGTTGCCTGCAGGTTATAATATCATTTAATTAACACGTCCTAGATAATCTACGAGCCAAAGGTCAAGTACCACGTCGGTAGCAAACCCCCGCCACGCATCGACAACTCTCTATGTGGTTGGCTCCCTCCCCTTCTCCACACAAAGGAGCCCGAGCTTCTCGACAAGATTGGCCTGGACGCCGTCACTTTCTCCGTTTCCTGCGTCTCCTCCGTTGGCTCTTCACCGGCATCACCATTCTGACATGCGGCATCCTCATCCCCATCAACGTCATTTACAACCTCAGAAAGGTCGACAAGGCCGACCGCGACATTCTTAGCATGCTCACCATCCGCGACGTCTCTGGCACTTGGCTATTCGCACATGTCGCCGTGTCATACCTCATAACCTTTCTTATTATCGGCGTCGTGCACATTCATTGGTCTAAAATGGTACAGCTTCGGCACAACTGGTTCCGGTCCCCAGAGTACCTCCAGTCCTTCTATGCTCGCACGCTTACGGTTCTACACGTCGACAAACGGTACCAGACTGACCAGGGCATCAAGGAGATCTTTGATTCCGTGCGCGTTCCGTATCCTACTACCAGCGTTCACATCGGTCGTCGGGTCGGACAGCTGCCTGAGCTCATTGAATACCACAACAATAATGTTAGAGAGCTCGAGACGCACCTCGTCAAGTACCTGAAGGGAGGAAAAATTGGCAGGAAACGTCCCACCATTCGTAACGGTGGCTTCTGCGGATGTGGTGGACAGAAAGTGGATGCTATTGATTTCTTCACGTACGCGTTTATCATGGCGTAGTGGTCTCAACTAATGCCTTTCAATGCAGCAATCGCCTCAAGAGGTCTGAAGCCGCAATCGACAACTACCGTCGCGAGATCGATACCCGCAAGGCAGAGAACTATGGTTTCGCTAGTATGGCTGCTGTTCCGTATGCGCACATAGTTGCCAAGATTCTTGCGGGAAAACACCCCAAGCGTACCACGATCTCATTGGCACCGAATCCTAAAGACATCGTACGACTTCTACCTCTAGCTCTCCCAGTCGCCCCGCTAACACCGCCATAGATCTGGGAGAATATGAACAAAGATGATGGGGAGATTGCCCGAAAGAAGATGACGGGTTCCTGTTACTCGCCGCGGTCTGCTTCTTCAATACCGTCCCGTTGTTCATCATCTCCATTTTGGCCAACTTGTCAACTGTGCGTGATTCTTTCATCTATTGTTATACTCTGACTGAAAACTTTTAGTTAACTGCATATGTTGACTTCTTGGACGAATGGAACACTTCTTCCCCACAGACATTCTCCATTATTTCTGGTATCTTGCCGCCTGCAGTCTCGGCTATCTTTGGTTTCTTCCTACCGATCATTATGCGCTGGCTTTCACAGTACATGGGTGCTTTGACGCATTCGCGATTGGACCGGGCTGTTGTCGCCAGATACTTTGCCTTCCTGATCATTTCCCAGTTGATCATCTTCACGCTGATTGGTGTTATCTTTAGTATGTTGACCTGCCTCATTTCTGTGGATGGTCGCTGAGTGCTTTTCTGTAGACTCAGTTACACAGATAATTGGATCTGTTGGCAAGAAGAGCTTCAAAGAGATCTTGGACAACCTTCACAGTAAGATGTGTTCGGATTTGCGTGAAGGCTTACTGACATTCTCCTAGCGCTGCCTGATACGATTAATAGCACATACATCAATCAGTCTTCCTACTGGCTCACGTTCTTCCCGCTTCGTGGATTCTTGGCCGTCTTCGATTTGGCTCAGATTATCAATCTGCTTTGGTTATCTTTCAAGACTCGGTATGAACACTTCCTACATAATTGATTGATCATTGCTGACATTCATTGTGCTAGTGTCTTTGGTCGTAGTCCTCGAGACATTAGAGAATGGACGCAACCGCCCGAATTCCAGTATGCTGTATACTAGTGAGTGTTGTAATACTCAGACTCCTTTCAAGCTGACCCTTCATTTCTAGTGGTAATACTGTATGTCAAGTTTGTTATCCTCTCCATGAAAACAGACTAACATTACTTGCAGTTACTCATGGTCGCTGTTGCGCTGGTGTTCGCGCCTCTTGCCCCTCTCGTGGCTCTCGCTGCATGCATCGTGTTCTGGATGAGTTCATTCGTGTACAAGTATCAACTCATGTTCGTATTCATCAGCAAGGTCGAGAGTGGTGGAGTATGTGGTGGAGTTCTTCTATCATTCTCTACGCTAAACACTTTTGCAGCGGTTATGGAATGTCGTCATTAATCGACTCCTCTTCTGTGTTGTCTTGATGCAGTCTCTTCTCGTCCTCAGTAAGTTATTGATTTGCATCGGGGACAACTTTTGACGTTTGTAGCGATTGGCCTTCAATATGGCTGGAGCACTTTGCAGTGGCTGTGGACCGTTCCTCCGATCTTCATTGTCGCCGCATACAAATTCTACAGTGTGCGTGCCTTTGAAAACAAGTTCAAATACTACACCCCGACGGAGGACGAGCTTCGCACTGCCAAAGTTTATTCCGAGCGCGCTGATAACAAGGGCAACCGGCTTGAGAAGCGATTTGGACACCCTGCTTTGAATGCGGATCTATTCACGCCGATGCTGCATGCTAACATGATGCCTCTACTCAGCCAAGTCTATGGCGGTACTATCGGCAAGGAACAGACCAAGCTCGATGAGTACGGCGGACAGAAGATGGATGCTCAGATCGTTGGTGGTGGTATTAGGATCGCCGCGATCAACCAGGTATGTCAACAAGCGTTCGTTACTATGATACTCTCAACTCCTTTACAGGCCGACCTTGAATACGATCCTGTCATGTATCAACGTGACCGTGGTGAGCTGGATTGGGATGCCCGGTCGATGGCCTCGACAATCATGGACGGTCCTTCCACACTACAACATGCGCCTTCGCAGTTCTATGCTAGCAGTACGACGCTGCTCAACGGTTACGACCGTGATCGGTATTTGGCTGGCGGTCCCGGTAGCATCGCGTCACATCCTTCTGAAAATTACGAGCTGACGACGATGGATTCACCCCGGGAGCCGTTACTAAGTGCGGCGTCGCAGGGGTTGTATCAGCAACAAGGCGCCGCATCATCACAGTCGCTCATGCAGACACCGCCAATGATGTACCACGACGGAGGAGTGCGGGAAGCACCCGTGCACCGCCCGCAGCTCTCGCAGTCGTCATCGACTTTCCTGGGTGGTGTGCCGATGCATCCCAATAGTAATCCGCCGAGTCGCTCCGGTTCTCCGTATATGGAGCGCTCGCAGAGTCCGCAAGTACATATGCCGCCTCAGCGCCAGGGGAGCTACGATCCCCGGGGCCAGAGCCCGTACATGGAGCGGTCGCAAAGCCCGCAGGTGCACATGCCGCCTCAACGTCAAGGGAGCTTCGATCCCCGGAGTCAGAGCCCGTACATGGAGAGAAACGCGAGCAGTTTTGATCCGCGGTCTGCGAGCCCGCGGCCGCCGCCGGGCTACACTCAAGGACAGCATGGACAGTATCCTTCGCAACAGCAACAACACTCGCGAGAGGGTAGCGGCAACCTCGCTGGACGCGGTGCATTCAGATCATAGTAGGTACGACTCGACGGACCATTTCATCTCACAATCCTCGATTACATGCAGACTCTTTTATGTGGGGTTTCCGCTCTTGGTATTTGTGGTGATATATATAAGTTTCTGGATATATGGACCCTGTAAACCACAAAGTACCCTATCATTTAGAGTTGTAATTCGGACTGTACGCTAGGCACTTTAATTCCCACTTATGCACACCAATCTTGGACATTCTGACGTTCTTTCTTTTCTCATGATAACATTTCCGGAATATACATCATTTCGAATGAAGCTTCGTTCTCAGTTTAGATCGATAGCGGGTGAAAGGTTACAAATATCGGAGCATGGTAAATAGTATGTGGCGCGGTATAAAGAACCAATCTACACTCTTCTACAACTTCGGCTTCGACACCTTCAGCTGCGCACCCCGCAGACTCTCGTCTACACAGTAAAGTGAGTTTGAGCTGCAAAAATAGCAATAATGAGCACTCACAATTCGACACGTATAATCTATCGTCGGGAACAGAAACTATGTGCGAGCTGAGGTTGGACGTATCCACCATCTCTGGCACAACGTTCTTTAGTGTCGGCGCACCAAGGAGCCGGAGGTTCATCTCAAACTCGTCCTGTTCCAAGATTGAGTATCCTTTTCGTCGTCCATGTAGAGAAACACTGACATGTAATATCTGCAGCGCCTTATCCACACCCTCCTGCCCATACGCCGAGTACGCGTATATGAACGGCCGCCGATACCAACAGCCGTCGCGCCCAACGCCACAGCCTTCAGCACGTCCGTCGCCCGCCGTACCCCGCCGTCGATGAAGAGCTGGAACTTCTCATTCGGGAACGTCAAGTTGCGCTTCTTCGATAGGTTCTCAACGACTTCGGCGAGGATTTCGATACCGGAGCGGGAAAAGTCGAGCTGTCGGCCACCATGGTTCGAGAGAACCACGCCGGCGAGCCCGTGGTCATACGCTTCCATGGCGTCTTCCCAGCATTGCACTCCTTTCAATATAAGGGGCACTGGTTCCGAAATGAGCAATGTGATGTGAACGGGAAGACGTTACGCACTTGAAGTGATGCTCTTGAACCATTTGAGATCATTCCAATTGAGACCGGGGTCAATGAACGACTTGACGGAACGTCAGCACGGTTTAGCGGACCAATAAGTATAGAGTACATACGCTGATGGCTCTGGCCGCGCCTTGGGATCGATCAACACCAGACGCACCCGCTTTGCTAACCTCGGATGGATCCTCCGCCTCGAATTTCATGCGCATATCCTTCTCCCTGCGCCCGAGCTGAGGTGCGTCAACCGTAATGAACAGTCCTTTGATACCCCGCTTCTCAGCATGCTGCAAAATACGCTTCGTGATCTCCCGGTCCTTGTTCACGTACAGCTGGAAGAACTGCACTTGTCCAGGTTGCGCAGCGTCCATGATCTGATCGAATGAACATGAAGCCAGAGTTGGAATCTATAGAGGATAGGTTGCCGAGCAGTAATAGGATAGCGCTTACCATCTGTATGATACCATGTTTAGCAGCGGCACGCGTTAAATTGAGTTCGCCATCAGGATGACCTAGTTTACCCAAAGCGGTGGCGGTCTGGCCTAGTTGTGAGTACATGGTATACCAGGTAGAGCCAAAGACATACAATGTATACGGGCATGCTGGACTTGTGGCCGAGGACAGTGGTGGACCAATCAACATTCGTAACGTCTCTTAGCACTCGAGGGCGGAACCATATCCTGAAGAAGATGGATGAGAGTTGGGATATATTTCCAGATGGATGTATTACCGATGATATGCAGCATGATTTTCGCGATGCGTTATTTCATCGTCTGCAGCAGAGGAGTAGTACGCCCACGCCTTGTCGGGCATAACAAGTCGCGCCACATGTTCAAAGTCGTGCAAATTGAGGACTTCGTCGAGTGAAGGTCTGTTCGACACGCGTTCCAGTCGTGCCTTCTCTTCGTCGGTTATCTTGATTTCAACTTTTTCGACAGTGTCCATTTGCGCGACGCCCAAGCTGCAAAGAGATAAGCGATTCTTCTGGGCAGGTTTATTGAACGCGCGCACTGTTTCTCTGGAGGTAGATTTGTGGTAATAGCATCCGGCAGATGGATGGGATCATATTCCGCACTATTCATTGGATAAGTGAACAGTTATCACTTATGTTGACAACACTCACGTAGCATCCTTGCCCGCATACTTCAAAATGATCTTGCTACCGCCTATGTGAACGTTGAGTTCAACCGCAACGCGTTTACATGCACACTAACCAGGATGATCTGAATAGTTGTTAGCCAAGTACTAATTTAATTAAGCTCGACCACATACCGTCTAAAAAGTCGGTGACATCGTAAACTTTACCTGTTCAAAGTTAAAGTCAAGGTTGAAAGCGAGTGCATAAGCAACGAACCATGAACGATGATCCAGCAGCTCTGCCGTGTATTGTGCAGAGCGACTTCCTTGCCTGATATCGTTTGAGACATGATGAGGGGAGTAAGGACAGGTGTGGAGATGTGTGGGGAATCAGCCAGTCAAATAGGCCCGATGGCTGCCCGTTCTAAATCACCGTCACCGGTCCGGATACCGGAAGAACATGCCTTTCAAACTCTTGAGTAGTGTTCACGCGTTCATGTTCCAAGCATGGATCTATGGAGCCTCCTATAACATATCTCTGATGCGTATATTATAGTGGTTGTGTACAGATAAATCCAAGAATAACAGCATGCATACTTGATTCCCTCCGGCGTCTAAACAACTTGGAAAGCAGACCCACCGGCTTTCGCGTCCAGTTCTATCACCTCATTGAGACCTGATGAAATTGGTTAGCAGGGATCTCTTAATGCCACTATATGTATCCGTCTTACCATGACCTCGAAGAACGCCTTGGGGTCCATACCTTGCGCAGAGGTAAAGTCAGTCCCCGTCTTCTTCAACGATCTCATGGCGGCGCGAACAGCGTGCAACATTGCCACACAAGATACCAAGGAGAAAACTAACCAACGATCAGTCCTATTCGGTAGAATCCAATGCTTCCTTACTGATGATCTTAGCACCCATTTGTTCCGCCTCTGGATATGTGAACGAGGGCGTCAAACCACCGGAGATAACATTGACAAGAACCTAAGTAAGAAGACGTGTTAACGTGGTCACTCTTCTGACGTTCCTGATGAATACGTACGGGCGTGGGAGCCAGAGCTGCGACGGTTGATTCAAGGAGCTCCTTCGTTCGCACGCCTTCGATAAAGCAGACGTCTGCCCCAGCAGCTGCCGCTAGCTTGAGGCGCGTAATAGCTTCCTCCATCCCTAGGACTTGAGCAGAGTCGGTGCGTCCAATAATGACCTGGGTAAATCACATTCGACTTCAGAGATTTCCACCATTTCATAGAATGTTCTTACAAAGTCAGATCCTCCCGGAATGGTGTCCCGAGCAATCACAGCGGCACGGATGCGCGTGAGGAACTCCTCCCGCGAGACCACCTGCTTTCCCAACAGATGACCACATCGCTTAGTCTGAACTTGATCTTCAATGTGCAGCGCAGCTATTCCGGCCCTCGCATATTGCCGAACAGTACGAGCGACCATAGCGGGCCCACCGAAGCCCACATCGGCATCGGCAATGACGGGAACGCTGGGGTTCAGACTGGATACCATTTGACCGGCCTAAAAATGGTTTTGCGTGAGATCAACGAATTAAGTGCGCCACACAAGATGACACTGACCTCGACGAAATCATTCAGCGTGGCGATAGCAAGATCTGGCTGTCCCATGCGCGAAGCAGTTGTCGCAGCACCGCTGCATGTATTGTTAGAGTGGTGAACAACGAAAACCTATTGAAATGTACCTCTGATACAGGCAGTCGAATCCAGCTTCAAGAGCACACCGAGCACTGATACCATCGCAGATACCCGGTGCAACCTACGTTGGATGAGCAAATGACGAAGAAGTATTGTCATCCAAGACTTACAACAATGCCAGGGCGAGCTAGCATCTGGCGCAGCCGTGTCCCAGGGTTCTCTGACAGAGGCCCTTCGAGGAAGTTCTTGGGATCGAGGCGAGCATTATAGTACGCGCCGCTCGAGTTTGTGGCCTCAGGAGACGCAACAACTGGAGCAGCCTGGACTTCGCGAGGGACAGAGTAGCTAGGAGCGGGCATGGTAGACGAGCTGTAGTTGAGGAGGGGCGACGAGGGGCTGTTGAGGAATTCTAAGACTAGGACGGTGAAAAATTCCAGATACCCATGCTCTCTTTGATACCTGTATGGGACAGTCCCATTCAGGAACAATCTTTCATCAGACATCGAGAAACGGCGGATCCGAGAAGCCCAACGAATACTGGATACTCCGTCGACTTTGTGGAGGCGTTTAGGTCGGAAAGCCGCAGCCGCCGGCTTTGCACTTTGTCTGAGTATTTTTCTCGATTTTGAAGATCCTCGAGACGACTAAGTGTACTATTAGCAGGGCTTGGCAAGGATACTAAACTGACGCTATGAGAGCCCGCCCTCCCAAAGTGAAGTTGACAGTACTACATAGTACAGGGCTGAAGCATTGCATCCGAGTAGCTGAGAGACATGTGGAAATCCTGTTCTCGACCATGAGTATGCGGTATTAGAACGGCAATATTAGGACTTCCTCTGCTTGTTTTTTGCTTGTTTCTTTCCGGTACGACAATCAGTCATACCCACGGCCTTCAGTGTCGACATATGACACGATCCTTAGAACGAGGAGATAGGCCTTAAGGCTCCCCATGAATCCCGAACAGAAGCAGAGTAGTAGCAGCGGCTTGGCATAGTGTTGGTGCCACCGAATCTGAAGCGGCGTACTTACATATCGGAGGCGTAACATGCCTTCTGTTCTTAGATGACTTTTCAATGAGATGCTCTGAACAGGAAGTTGAGATTCAAAGCACGCTAGAAGTCACAGCCGTCAATTCCACAGCAGCGGTGAACAGTCTCTTCAAGTTGTTGCAAACCTTCCACGTACCTCTCCACCGCAGACCTCCTTGAAAACCGCGATGACGTGAGGGGCGGTGATACACGTATCTCTTTCAAACTCGCCGTCGTGAACAAGCGGCACGAACTAGCGGTAGGTAGAGGCAAAAGGAAGTTCTAGAAGGTACATTGACGAGAACGTATCAATTATCTTGGCACCAACTGTGTCGCGTTAGAAATCAGGCGTCAGGAATGCCACGGTCGAGCTGATAACCGCAGACCTTCAAGAAAGCGCAGCCCATTTGAGGAGCAGATTAGCGTCCAGACCAAGGATCTGTGCGGCGTTAATCTTACAATCAATTTCGCGACCATTTGTTACATTGAAACTCACTTGTTAGGTTCTGATACCACACGACCTCAAAGCCTTGGCCGACCGATGGGTTTCTTCGACGGTCAGACGCCTGTCCGAAATGGATGACTCCCCACCAATTGCGGAGCTTCCAATTCCGGTGGTGTGCCCACCTTGAACGTTCAATGACTTCCAAGTTGTCCGTGCAGAGAGGGTACGAAAATATGCGATCAACTTGCTACTAAATTAGATACCGGAATGTTGCGCTCATTGTTCGTTCGACGTGTTGAGCGGTGATAGCATTCGGGTTGTCATCAGCACGAACCAGAGTCGGTGAATGACACTTGGAGGGTAACGGTTATGAGCGACGTTGGTGACGTCGCGGAGTCCAACGCTGTCGCATCTCGATGTTGGACTTGAAGCGAGTGTCCGGGAACACAAACTTCGGCAACACGGTAGAGAAGAGTTTTAGTCAAATTGTTGGCGTCCAGCTACGACGCGAAGCGAGGTGTACAGAGCTGATGATGGTAGGATATCCTGGCAAGCGCAGGCTCGAATTGTGGCGGACTGTCTCGTGAACTCGACAATGGTGGGAGGACTCAGCCATAGATCGATCACGTGGCTCTGGTTGCCTTCTTCAACAACTTCAACAAGTCACACTCGTGCACCCGGCGGGGCACAGAGTCATAAAAGCTGCCGCGATTCTCAAGTGATAATCGATAAAGCTTTATCAGCCACTGTTTTTGGGTGCGTCCTTGTGGTCTTCTTGTCTTCCTCTCTCTCATCATGGGGGTCCATATCCCACCACAGGCGTACAAGAAACCTGCTGCGAGCAACAACACACCGATACGCACAGCAGGACATCCTTCATTGAGCTACTCTTACCAGCAAGAAAGTGCAGCTAGCATGAAGGAGGCTGTTAACACTGATTTCCCCGTCCACTGTCGTGTCACCGACACGGAGGAGTTTGTGAAAGCCATGTTCCCGATCGAGGAAACCCTTGTTGACGCCATTTGGGACAAAGTCAAAGGGGCGCATCACCCAGAGTCCCGATGGAGCGCATTTCCCCGATCAGTCCGCAAAGAGCATGAATTGTATGGTGCATTTGTCTCTGTCGCCAACGTCATCCACCGCGCCGCGGAAGAGCTATGCTCTCAGCATCCCGGTGAAAATTCTGCTCGGCTTGGAGGATCGACGAGATGGGTCGATTACCATTCAAAAGCTCCGCACTCTGCCGATAAAACTATTGCACGCATACGACCGGATTGTCTGCTTGCACATAGTCTCCTGCATGACCGTGTCAAGAATCTGTCTCCGGTATGTCAAACACTCTTTATTCCCGAGGATATTCCTGACTTTCTTTGTAGGATGAAGCCAAAGTGCGTATTTTATCGATTTTCCGGCATCGCTTAAGACTGACTTTGTGTATAGGGCGTTATTTGGTGGCTTCAAATCGTCGCCGCGCTGGAGATGAAGCGCAGAGACAACGAAGAGTGGGAGGAGGTGGTCAAGCAGCTCATTGGCTATCTGCGGCAAATATTGCGCGAGCAACTCGATCGTCGATTCGTTTTCGGTTTTACTCTTGGACCACGATGCATGTCAGTATGCCTTCACGACCGATCCGGAGTCCTCATTACTAGTACGCCTATCGATATCCACAAGGTGAGTTTCATCTACGATACGCACCACATTATGATTCACATTTCTTGCCTTAGTTTCCGAAACATTTTATACGTATCATTGCCTCGTTTGCCGTCCTTGCCCCACACAAACTTGGCTTTGATCCCTCCATGAAAATTTATGTTCAGCCTAATGAGGTGGTCGAGTCTTACCGATTGACAAGTGAGACAGCGCTCGACGTCTTTGCGACTGATTCGTACAAGAAGAGATGGGTCATCACACTCAATGACGGTACGCAGTACTTGACCGTCAAAGTCATGAGTGTTGCTCGTGCAAGGGTGATGCGTGGTAGGGCAACACTAGTCTGGGCAGTGGTACGCTTCATAGATGGTCAACCCGGCAAAGAGGTACATACCAACCGTTACCTTGTAACCAAGCTCACGTCCTTGTTCAGATTTTTGTTCTCAAGCAGTCGTGGCGTCCCGAATCCATCAAGTCTGAAGGCGAACTCTACAGCGAGGCAAATGGGTCTGATTGCGAATTTCTTGCTCGAATAACGCTGTACGAGGACGCCATAATCGACGATATGGTGGATCGGACTGGGGCATTCATACGTGCGGGCCTCTCCGACAGCTTGCCGCCAGTTGACAAACAAGACCGGGAGCGAAGCGTCCTCGGTTGGAAAGCGAAGAGCGTTTCCTGCATGTCGCATCGACGGACGATGACGAGATTGACCGAATTACTACTCCTCGAATGAGAGCTTTTGTTTCTCGAGTTCACACGCGCGTCATTATGTCGACCTACGGCTGGCCGCTGAAATATTTTGCAACATTGAAAGAACTTCTTGTGGTATTCTTGAACGGAGTGCAAGGTATGATTGTTTCATGTGTACGACATATCTTTGACGATAATGACTTGCAGGTCATGAACATCTCTGCAACAACGGTCTTCTACACCGTGATATCAGTGCCGGGAATGTCATCATCGCGCGGTGTCCAGATAAAGGAGCAACGACTCCTTTTGGCACCAAAGGGTGTCTTATTGACTTGGATCGCTCAAAGCTGGGTGCTCGAAAGACCAGAACGCTCCCTCCGGCTCAAACTCAAGATGACCCAATACCAGAGGCTGAAATTGCGTCCTTCTCCCCCCCAATCACTTCTTATTTTAGAAGGCGCAAGAACTTGCCCAAGCTGTCACTATCACTACAGCCCGAGGTTATCTCCTCTGCGTATGATGTGCTCGGGGCTGACTACTACAGCTATACAATCGCGGCCATCGAGTATAGTTTAGCATTCCCTCCTGCTCAAGAAGATCATATTATTACAACAGAACGGTTAGGATGGCACTCTGTATGTCGTCTTGAACATTTTGGTGGTCACACTCATGCATATAATAGGTCCAACGGAGTTTTGACTTTGATCCCGCCGTCAACCCACCAAAGGATGAGGACAAGGACACTTCTAAGGCGTCTAGAACTGTAAGTCCCATCCTACAAACCTTCAGATTGATCTTGACGTCTTTTCTTTTAGGGAACTCCTCCTTATGCTAGCGCAGAAGTGCTTGGCGCTGCCCCGGTCAGATATGGAAATGACTTAGCAGTAAAATATCAAGATGCAATCCATGATATCGAGTCATTTTTGTGGATCTTGGTCAACATCTGCATGATACGCAGTGGACCTGGCGGCGCTCGTCGTGCCGAGCTCACCGACGAAGGAACTGGTTCCACAATGCTGCGCAATGTTGTCTACCACGTCTTCGACAGTGACGACGCCACCCTTGTTGTGAACAAACGCCATCTATTCGCCCACCCCCATGACTTTGAAGAGGATGTTGTGGGCAATTTCCATCCCTACTTCCACCATCTCAAGCCCCTCGTTTGTGAATGGTTCGGTCTTCTTCGCTTGGCATATACTCATCGCGAGTTATATGAATATCACACCCTTCACTCGAGGGTCATTGCTATGTTGGAGAAAACAATAGCAACGGTCCCTACCGAGGAGGATGATGATGGCACTGTGGAAAAGATATTGGAGAAGCGACAGAAGGAGCTCCGCGACCTGTTGCTGCCTTCTGATACAAGCAGTGAATTAATTCCTGCGCACTTGGACTCATCGCCGACTGCAACAACTTCGCGAACACGTTCGAAACAACAGGTTTCTCCTGGTTCACCGACGCCTAGTAAACGACAGAAGAATAAGTAGTTTCAGTACAATACCGTATTTTGAATATATCCTCGTCAATGCGACATTTCTAGAGCGGGCTAAATGCTGATGCGCCTACTTCTCATTCACATTTCAATTGCGCGTACTGGCGTAGGTCTAATGAGTACTGTCGATGATAAAGAGTCCGTTCGGCTTACCGATTACCTTTCAAAAACTGCCCCGAGCTGAGTAGACATCGGATCATGTCTCCTCCAAGCTTATTCAAAGTATCAGTGAAGCGACGACTCAGAGGCAAGGGTATCTTAATAGCACGAGGAACCGCTCTATCGAGAGCGCTGACTCGCCTAGTCTTTAGGTTACATCTGAATGTTCAGGTGCCTATTTCACCACGACTGTAGCCCCGAAGGCATATTTAAGAGGGTCGCGCTAAACTTAACGACTCAACTTGCCAGTCGAAACGAGTAAACGGCAAATTTTCCTTTGGGTGACTGGAAGCGGAGCGAAGCTACCAGAGTCGTAGCAACATATCCGCGGGCAGTGTCATAGCAAGGAGGAACATCATTGTGTCGATTATCTTCTACTACAGACTGGCTCAATCGTCGGCGTTGCAAAATCGCCAGGACCTTGTAACTCGCCGCTCTCTCCTTGAACGGCCTTCCATGCTTGCAATCGACCGTCTTGGCTCACGCGGCAATGTGGGCGAGCATCGTGAGCGTTCCAAGGCCGCGGGAGTCCTCCAACACCTTCAGAGCCGTGTTCTCTGCGAATAGCTTTAATATGTCTTCGTGTCTCTGTGGCATGGATCGTCACTTATGCAAGGCAACGTCATATATATTTGCGGCTCAACAAAGTTATGCGGTTGTCTTTTCAGGTGCGACCATCCCACCTCTGCGAGACAAATTCATGATTGAGCGTGGCGCGGCTCAATTTCCCCTTTATAGTCCGGAAGTCGCGTAGAGCCTCCGAAGCGGAGGGCACGCGTGCACCATGCAAACCCATCATCCTCTCCACAAGTTGGATTCCTTCAGGAAACACATCCGGTACCATCTGTATCGTCCTCCTTGTAAATTGAAACACGGCATAAGATGGCAAACTCACTCGTATGTGGCGCTGCATCAGTGCCCCGAGAAAAAGAACATCCGCCTCAAATGGGTTGCAAGTGGAACCTCTGCCTTGTAGACCTCTTCTGAAGTCCAACCGCAAATTATGCCGAAGGGGCGCATCCTCGAGCACCATATTCAGAGGCACCACCGAAGCAAAACCGTAGTCGATGAAGGCAAAGACACAATCTTTATTAAGGTCAAAAATACCAAAATCAACCACATCGCCAGGAAGGACATTGACCAGAGTATTTTGGTCCAAAATATTGCAGTGCGCAATGCGCTGTTCGTGACAGAACTCCAGAGCCTAAATCGAGGTCAGCGAAGAGACCGGCTCGATCTAGGAGATTGTTCACTTCAAGAAGCTGCTCCCAGAGAACTATAGAATCCTCTAACGTCCGAAAGCGAATGTTAAAGGCACATATCCAGCTTGTGACGAGTAAACTAATGAGGACGGAGGAACAGCCAATCAACCAACGCACCGTGGCATCACTGCAAAGACCAAACCACCCCATGTAACAAAGTCCAACACAGGGATAGTGTGATTTCGGGGATCCGAGCGTGCAGTTGGAGTGTTGAGCCGCTGTAAAGCAAGCAATTCTGGTGTCGGAGAAGAGGTAGTAGAGATCAATCTGTATGAGATTGTAGTATATCTACGAAAGCTGTCAAAGCCCAGAATGACTTACTTTAAGACAAGTTCTCTTCCAAGTCGATCTCTAGCGCCCCATAAGCGCATATCCTATTCAACGGGATGAGCAAATTTTGAAGGAACGACAACTACGTACCGGGAATCCAAAATGCGACACTGTACGCAACACTCTGGCGTATGGATATTCCTGAGACAAAGACGGCGGAGGCCAACTCGGGGCGTCGAGAGTTGGGTCATTTTCAAGGTTTCTGACATATAGAAAGTATCCCTGCGACGCGAAGAAGGGGGCCAAGAACTTCCAGGCATCCATGGCGCATAATTCGCGTCTGTAAAGGTCTTTCATGTCGTCGTAATCTGGTCCCATGTCCCAGTCAGCGAGGTCTCCGGAAGCTGGATGTCGGTGCCACCATGAGCGAACAGTCCAGAGCAATGTCTCGTGCAAAGTCGCCATTGGGATTATTCGGACATGTTGGTAGGCGTAAGCACACGTCCCAAGCAAGGCACAGCAAGTGAAGGCGAGCTTTGCGGACATGGTTGACAAGGATCAAGTTAACGTTCACGATTAGGAATACTCGGGTCCCAGAGTCAGATGACCCTTGTTGATGCCCCACTGATGGAGCCCTGTACTGCTGTTAAGCTCATCACTCATACACATACTCCGACAACAAGGGCCTGTGATGTCGTCGCAACCAGTAATAGCTCTGACTGGCATACTGGCAACACAATTGATCTTTATCTTCTAGATTCAATTCGAGAGGAGGCACTTGTTGTATTTACCGCAAATTATACCGACAGCTGGGGGATCTCGGCCACCAAGGGCCAGCAGGGAGTAATCTCCGGGTCTCAAAAGACACATCTTGCCTGTGTGGTACAATGTCCCCATTCCTCACTGCACAATCTCGCTAATGTTGGACTAGTATCGGTATAGCGTCACACTGAGCGTTCCGGGTGTTCAGATGCAGTACATTCCTGGAGACAAGATTGAAGCGGTGTAATGAAACAGGTGGATGATGGAAGGTGAGGTGCAAATTTTGAACAGGAATTATACTCACCGTGATGCTGTGAACATCTTTTCAGATGAACGGTGAAGTGCAGGTTGAGAAGAAGATCCAAATTCCATTGTATCAATATATGTTACTGCCTCTGTGGGCCTTTGTAAAGGATGATTATGGCTTTCTGGCCGACTTGAACTTGTACGCAGATTTGATAAAGTCCAGCTGAACGAGTAAACATTGGTATCATGTAGTCCCGATATGCAAAGTTGAGGTCGAAAAGGGGCAGTTGTACGATGTTCACGTCAAAGAAAAGGCGGTAGAATTAGGAAAATACTTCCGTATGCGAGACGCGATTCTTGGCGGCGGGGTCGCAGTGAGACCTCAGGTTACTCAGAGGGTATACTTCAACGAGGCATGCGGACTGAGTAAATTGTGGCTTGTACTAGGTAACTATGGAGTCTCTGTGCCATGCAGGTATCGTACCAACATTCCCGGTAATGGTTGGAATCGAGGAGCAGGTCAGCACTTGCCGTTTCAACTGACATCCACAAAATAGTACCACAACTTCACAACTTGGCCACAAAATGGAGGAGGAGCACCAGGCACTGCTTTCTTTTGAGCAGGCCGTTCGCAAAGCTGTACCATTCCAGTTCCTCCCCTCCTGCAAGGCAGCGACTACGGTACTTCGACTACGGATGTGTATGTACAGAAGCACAAGCTAAATAAAAAAGCAGAGTACAAGTTGCTGATGGTAACAATGAATATGCGCACTTTGCGCTAGATAATTGATACAGTTCTCAAGCAACTTCCTAAGACTTCAGTTTCTTGTTGGCGGTGTCCCGCTTCAGTTTGAGGTCCTTCTCCATCTCGTTCTTCTCCTTCTCTAGTTTTTCCGATTTCTCCTTCACAGAGGCCGCGCTATTTGTAAACTTGGCGCTTTTATGGGGGCTGGGGCCGCGCGTAGTGCCCGTCTCAGGCGTCGGGACGTTCACCAAAGGTGCGGCAGCCGATAGGCCACGACATGAAGAGGTAGGAAGTACGCGTCCTTCAAGATGTTGGAATTGACAGCTCGCACAAGTGCCACCAGCGCCGTATCTGCACGATTGAGCACGTGGAGCGCTGTGGGCGGACGGGCGAGGTGGATGACTGAAAGTGCATCCTGGTCGCGTGCAAGCAGCACCAAAGCGAAAAGGGACAGCAGAGGAAGGAGGAGGATGGTGAACCGGAGCATTGACTAAGTAGTGATTTTATTAGTATAGCACAAATGGTATCAACTAGGAAACTCACAATATGGTTCGGTCTCCATCATTGGCATATACTCATCGCGAGTTGTTCTGTATCAGTAGGCAGAAACATGTCATTGAGCTCCTGTTGCTTCTGCAGTATCTTTGCCACAAAGTCATCATCCTCCTCAGTAGCGACCATTGCTATTGTTTTCTCCAACAGAGCAATGACCCTCCGGTGAAGAGTGTAATACTCATAGTATAACATCTAGGGTCCTTATGATTCACCAACGCCTCAACGACAGAGGAACAGTAGTACCAGTATGATACCGTATTTTGATTATACCATTGTCCATGCGACATTTTCAGAGCGTGTTAAACGCTGATGCGCCCACTTTTGCGTCAATCTCAATCGCCTCCTTCAAGCCTAAATGTCTTGAGTATTACTGAATGTCGATAATCGTCCGTTCCGCTCACCCATGACCTCAAAGAACTGCTTCGGCCCATGCCCCGAGCTGAGGGGACGTCAGTTCCTGTCTCCTTCAAGCTTTTCAGAGCGGAACGAATGACATGGACCATTGATACAGCTGAAATCAAGGGGAATACTAGATGTCATAGTTTCGATAAGAGACCAACAATCTGACTTTGAAGAGGTGACAGACTGATTATCTTGACACCAGCTGCTTCAGCTTCCTTCACTGTTACTGAGGGCGAAACGCCACCGGTAACTGCATTGTATAAGACCTGTCGAAACAATCAGTACAGTGTCAAGGAGGCAAAGACATGCCACTTTACAGGTTTAGGCGCTAAGGCTTTCACAGTACGCTGCAAATCATCTATCAATCGCACAGCTTCAAGAAAGCATATGTCTGCTCTCGCATCGCCTGCCAATTTGAGACGCGTGATAGCTTCGTCCATGTCAGTGGAGTCAGATCGAGCAATGATCACCTGAGCGCACACCATGTCAGCAAGCAGCGGTTATTCGAGTCTTAAGCTCACGAGGTCACTACCGCCCGGGATAGAGTCTCTGGCGGTGACAGCTGCACGAATTCGAGTTACGAATTCATCTCGACCGACGATTTGTTTCCCAGTCAAGTGTCCGCAACGCTTGGTCTGTACTTGATCCTCAATGTGCAAACCAGCCAAGCCTGCACGGTGGTATTGAGTGACAGTTCGCGCGACCATTAGCGGTCCGCCAAAACTGATGATGGTGCGTCAGATTCTTCCTCTTACTTGTTGTTGTTTTGTGACCTACCCAGTGTCGGCATCCGCGATTATTGGCATCTGCGGGTCTAAGCTGCACACGACGCGGGCAGTCTGAAGTGGTAGAAGGAAGAGTTAATGTGGAGAAAATGGATTAAGCATATTGGACCAACATCAACGAAGTCATTCAAAGTCATGATGGCAAGATCAGGCTGGCCGAGACGTGAAGCAGTAGTGGCAGCGCCACTGGGCCATTTGGTGTCAGTGTGTAGCCTGGTTGATGATTTTGAAGTACTAACCTCTGATACAAACACTGAAATCCTGCTTCCAAGGCGCACCTTGCGCTGATACCGTCAAATATTCCGGGAGCGACCTAAAATATTGATAGAGATGACAAATGCTGGATGAACGATGTCAGCTCTGTACATACAATGATTCCAGGCTCTGCCAACATCTGGCGCAATTTCGTTGCAGGATTCACGGACATCGCTTTCAAGGTGTAAGGGAAGGGGAAGAAGACGAGGCCTGGGATGTGGTAGGGCTCAGGTCTCTCGTTGTTCCGGCATATAGATAACTGCTAGTCATGAGATGCACATCCATAGTCAGAAATATCCAAGCATCATAATAGACGTGGTGGTAAAAGTGTTAAATGCCCTTCGGCCGAAGGAGACCGCGAAGTCAGAATTTCCCACGCACGACGCTCAATGTTTAACGTATATTTTCACTTTACGGGAGGTTTATCTTGGAAGGAAACAGTTGGTGGATGGACTTGGATGGATGAACCCATTCATTGGACCACGTGTGAGGTCAATGACTCGAGGTGATGAAATGGCGTTCCTTATAAGTTGACGTGTTACACGTCGACTCCACGGACGCATTCATTAAAGATTTATATAGTCTGAACGCCTCAGGCGAGATTCTCTACTTGAATCGATGTTCTCGTACAAAAGAGGCAAGTCAACTTTTTTTCCGTCTATTCGCGTCTTATCGTGCATCTTGCAGTCTTTCGTCCCGTTGTGCCGGAAAGCCTGCCGCCACTTCGAGACTTGAAGGTCGTGAACGAGCCGTTACCTGATGAGCAGCGCCGAGCTATCGGGGACTTTCTGAAGGAGTGCTTACTATACAAGGACTATCTCCTTCAAGAAATCTTTCGCCTTCATTCTCGTAAAGAGACAATAATTTTCCGAACATGTATGCCAATGTTCATACCACTTCGGTATATCTAACGACACACGTAGGTTATAAAGAATGCGATTTGTGACACTATCGTGGAGTCCCAGGAAACCTTGACGCGGATCCTGTCATACAAACCCCTCATATCCGCAATTCGCGACGTTCCTCCCGAAATATGGGCCCATATATTCATGTTCTGTCTACCTGAACCGTCCGCATCCTCCTCATATTCTTCGCCACACTCTCTATACCAGGTGTGCTCAGTTTGGCGCTCGGTTGCTCTGAGTGACCCCCGTTTATGGCGTTCAGTGCATCTTACCATAACCTGCCATTCGACAAAGTGGCGGGCCACTTTATCGCGAATGAACTATGCTCGTGTCATGCCCATGCACGTCTCTGTCGCATCGTATGATCCATCAACAGCCGCTCCTGTTGACGACAGCGGCATTCGGGAATTTGTTCGTACTACTCCCATCGTTGGCGCACACTCCATTTGTGGCGCATTCAAAGAACATTGAAGCGTTCATTGACGCCGACATGCCAGCATTGGAATCCTTATAATAGGATCTCTCCCTCGTCATGTTCCTCTTGATCCTTCCCGGCTTCCAAATATTCGATCTCTCACTTTAGAGTATGGGTGTAACCAATCAGTGATCAATACTCGATGGCCCAGCTTGACAGAACTGAATCTCTGCACCGCCGTCACCTCGGAGTTCTTCGGCCAATTCATCTCCCTTAATCCCGGATTGGAGCGACTTGCCTTGCGGCTACCAGTGCCTACGATTCCCTTCATGTCTCACGTCTCATTCTCGGGTATGACACGTCTCATCTCTCTGACGGTGATGGTGGCTTCTGGTGACAACCCAGTGGCTTTCCTTGAACAACTACATCTACCTTCATTGAACCACCTGAAGATAAATCAGCACGGGTGCAAGACAGCCTTCGCACATATACGTCCCCTCTTCACGTGTCTCCATCGGATGAGGTGCCCATTAGAAACTCTGCATTTCAGAGGATTTCTTGTTTCGGAAAGCCAATGCCAGGAACTCGCTCCCTTACTGCCCACCCTGTATGATGTGCGCATCGAGCCTCACGTGGGCGCGCAGGTTCCAAATGTACTCGAAGATTAGGTTCCAATGCCATTGTCCAGCCCGAGTGCTGTTCTGTGGCTTGACAGAATGCAGATCAGAAACAGGGTCACCCGGAGCGGGCACTTCAATTTCTGCGTAATGTATGTATGGAGGCGATACCAGCATGGTCACCGAACGGTAGTAGTAATATGGAGTGAAGAAAGGCTCGTATAGTTGTCGCTTAGCCATGGAGTTGTGAGATCCGAGCAGAATTGAAGGCAGCAGAGTTCCGAATGTCAGAAGAGCCGTCATGACCTACTAGGAATGGGGATCGTGCGATTCGGATCTTCCGTCCATATGTATCCCCAACGCGAACGTACTGGAATACTTTCTGAGATTGAAGCGAAGGCGGCTCGAGCAGCCCCTTCATAATTCGAATTGGCGGTATATACTCAACCGCTTGCCAAACACGTGCAAAGAATCAGTATAATCTGCATTGACCACTCATCTTTCTTTCCGACGTCGGGGACGCGATGCCCCATGTTCCCTGTCTTGTTTCTTCCACGCGATGATGAAGAAACCCGTCGCGGACTCTCGCGTCATTCGGAGACTGTTGTTGAATTCGCGTGACGAGATGCTCGGTTACCCCAAGAACCGGGGTATTCAAATACCGGCTTTCTCTCACTCGCCCAGCAGACGCCGCCTTCCACTATTAACTTTCACGTTCACATCTCTTTCCTTTGCCGCTGCTTACCTTGGATATCACTTTGACCACATCCCGCTTGACACGATTCGACTACTCTCACCCAAAACATGTCCGACAAGAAAATTGGCGGTGAGGTCGGGTCAATACGCTCGTTGATTGATATAGCGCGCCTAGAGGAATATCTCACCGCGAACGTGCCTGATATCAAGACACCTATTAGCGTAAAGCAGTTCAAGGTGTGTACTTTCGTTTCTTGCCTTCGCGGCTTTCTCTTTCATGACATATATCCTGCTTCCCTCTGCATGAGATCTGGACTCCCTCGTCTTTTCCTTTACGTCCATCCTTCTTGCACGTGAAAATCTGGCTCTAACTATACTTTTCAATAGTTTGGACAGGTATGCATTTCTGTGGATCTCGACACCAGAATCTCAATGTTATATGTATGAACAGTCGAACCCCACATATTTCATTACAGACGCAAGGTGAGGGCTTCACCATAATTCTCTTCATCATCATCTCATGTTCGTCACAGGTCAACGCGGTTCGTTCTTCGGAAGAAGCCTGCCGGACAGCTGTTGTCTAGCACCGCTCACCAAGTTGAGCGTGAATATACTGTTCTCCACGCGCTGTACTCCTACAATACGCGACCTACCGTTCCGCCAGCATCATGCGTTCCCGTTCCCCGTCCATACATTCTCTGCACAGATTCCTCGGTTCTCGGTACCCCCTTCTATATCATGGAATTTATTGATGGACGCATCTTCACCGATCCCAAGCTACCCGAAATTTCAAGTGCGGAGGAGAAGAGGGAGATATGGCTGGGAGCTGTTAAAGCCCTCGGAGCCTTGTCCAGTGTCAACCCTGACGCAGTGGGGTTGGAAGAATTTGGCCCGACTTCGGCGTATTTCCCCAGACAGATCAAGAGTCTAAGCAAAGTCTCGAGATCGCAAGCTCAAGCTGTGGACAAAGATACCGGGAAGGCGGTGGGAGATATACCCGGCTTCACCGTGATGATGGCTTGGTACCAGTCGCACCTCCCGGACGAAGCCAAAGTAGGGCGGCGGATCGTGCACGGAGACTATAAACTTGACAATCTGATATTCCACCCGACGGAAGGGCGGGTTGTGGGGATCCTGGATTGGGAGCTGTGCACATTGGGAAGTCCTCTGGCGGACTTTGCCAATTTGACTCAGCCGTGGGCGGTGGCACCAAAGGACCTTCCTGGGGAAGGTCTAACCATGATGAGCGCGTTCAAGGGCGCGACGCTTGAGGAGGTGCCGATCAAGTATGAAGAGATGGAGCAGGAGTATTGCCGGTTGTTGAGGCAGCCGTACCCCATTCAAGAGCTGGTGTTCGTGAGGAGTTGGATGTTGCTTAGGGCAAGCTAACTTCTCTCGATGTATCTGCCTAGGCTAACCGTACCTCTGCAGCTCTCAATTATCTTGCAAGGCATCGCGGCGCGGTATGCGCAACGCCAGGCATCGTCAGAGCGTGCGTCGACGTATGGCGCGTTCTTTCCTGTTGTAGGAAATCTTGCGCGAATCTTCTTAAAGAGAAAGGAATAAACCTGGGGGCTACTAGTCGATTGTAACCAGAGTGTATGTATCATTAATCCTCGTGTAACTTACTTTTGAGCTATCGAAAAATGCGCCTCACAATCAAGGGAACTGTCCTATCGCGTTTGGTTTACCATCACGAGTATCATTCTATACATGTTGTAGTTCTCAACCTCTATGACCTTGTACTTTATCTCGGCAATCTGTGTTGGTCCCAAACGATTGAATCAGCCTTACGTGTTCAACGTACAACTTTCGTGTTACACTGTTAGTTGCTTCGCGCCGCGATCCGTTTCCCACGCGCCCAAAGAGGAAGGACCGGCCCGTCGCTGAACTTCGTTATGAACGACGATGTCCGATTCGGGAGATGTCCCTAACGGCGTCGGCGACCCCGAAGAGAAGGAGGACCACGTTGATATCACAGACAGTCCCGCTGAGATGAGCACATCGGAGAGCGGCAGCCGCACAGAGGAGGACGACGCGCAAAGTCAGAGTCGGGATGACGACGAGGCCGACAGCGACGAGGAGAGCGGCGTTAGCGACAACGCCAGTGATGAAGATGCGACGAAGACGACGATGAGGATGAAGACGAGCCTGCACTCAAATACGAGCGCATAACCGGAGGCATACCCGACTTACTCAAGAAGGACTCCGCGTCGGCCTTGACCATAACAAATAATAAAACCTTGGTGAGTATTGTTAAGGATTATTATCCAGCTAACACTTTGCAAGTAAGGCTTTAGGAACTCACGCTGGTTTTATTCATCTCCTGGACATGACTGGACAACGGTTAAAGTCGTACAAACCTCATCAAGCCTCCGTCCTTGACCTTTGCATCGACGAAACTGGCGACTGGATCGCGTCTGCGTCCATGGACGGTGCGTATATTTATTTATTGTTTGCTATGTTTGTTCAACGAGTGATAGGTCAAGTTATCATCCTATCCATGTCGACCAAGGAATCCTATCATTTCGACATGAAACGGCCAATGAAGACGATAGCTTTGGAACCGGGTTTCGCCAAGAAATCAACCAGAGGTTTTGTCTGCGGCGGACTGGCTGGATCACTCGTGCTACGCGAAAAAGGTTGGCTCGGTCACAATGACACTGTTCTACACGTTGGCGAGGGTCCCATATGGCATGTTCGTTGGCGAGGACGCCTAATTGCTTGGGCTAATGATTTGGTTAGTTCTAATACGCGAGTTGTGTACAATCTAACAAGCCGACAGGGCGTCAAGATCTACGACACAGTATCACAGACGCGCATCACCTTCATTGACCGACCAGCCAGTAGTCCACGTGCAGACCTCTTTAAATGCACACTACAGTGGCAAGACGACTCTACCCTTCTCATCTCATGGGCAGACCACATCAAGGTCGCGCGGATTCGCGCGCGCCCGCGTACAGCTACTACAGCTGCTACAGCAAACCTCCCTCCTCTTCTCGTCGAGATTACGGCTGTTTTCCAGTTGGACTGTATGATCGCAGGCATCGTTCCTCACCCCATGCAACCGTCTGCTCTCCTTCACCCCGACAATACTTCGGCACATTCCCGCGCTCCGTCTGTAACAGCACTAGCGTCTTCACCCTCTTCTCTACTCATCCTCGCTTATACTCCGCCGGACATGTCGTTCAACGATGAATTGACGGAAGACCGCACTAAACAAGCACGTAAACAAGCAGACCGCCCCGAACTACGGATTATTTCGCGTTCGGGAGAGGAGCTCGCTGCAGACGCCTTGAGCGTCACGAACTACCAGTCATGGGGGTGTAATGACTATGTCCTCTGCGAGGTTCCCACTGAGGATTCCGCTGCAGACGCAGGGAAGTGTTATGTTGTCGTAAGCCCGCGCGATTTGATTTTGGTGAAGCCACGAGACAAAAGGGACCATGTGAGCTGGCTGGTAGAGCGTAAGCGATACGAAGAAGCGCTGGAAGCTCTTGAAGCTAGCGGAGAATCGGTGGAGGAAGAGGGGGACGGCTTAACGGCGTCTCAAATTGGGCAGAGGTATATTGAGCATCTCGTGAATGAACGTGATTTCAGTAAAGCAGCCAAGTTGTGCCCAAAGGTGTGCGGACATGCTTCAAAGCGATGGGAGGATTGGATCTTTGTCTTTGCGGAGAAACGGCAACTGCAGGTGAGTTTCGTCTAAGGTGGTTATCATAGTCACTGAAAATCGTCCAGGTGATAATACCTTTCATTCCGACAGAACAGCCGCGGCTTGATCACGTTGTCTACGAAATGATTTTGGCGTATTTCCTCACGCACGACAGACATGTACGCTCACTGTTCATTTCCCGCAGTGTTGCGCTGATAATAGTCAGGCGTTGTACGACACTATCAAGGAGTGGCCAAAGGACATCTACGACATAGCCGCTGTGATAGTCGCCGTTCGTTCCGAACTGGAAAAGCAAGCTTCAACATCTTCGACCATCTCGTCTTCGCCCGACACCACTATTCTCATGGAATGTTTAGCCGAGCTGTAAGTGGCTTTTCCTAGTTTTTACCCTGTACTAAACATTATTTCAAGATACACCGCCAATCGCCAACACGGGAAAGCCTTGACCTACTTTTTGCGTCTGCGTCGCCCGAATGTCCTCGACGTGATTCGGGAGCACAACCTCTTCACCGATGTGAAAGATCAGGTTCTGCTTCTTGTGGAATTTGACCACGAGCTAATGCGTAAGAGGGAAGAGGCAGGGGAGACGATCGAAGATGGGAAGAGCGATGCCATCACTCTGTTGGTCGACAATATCCACTCTATTCCCGTGAGTTCTTTCGAAACTGAACGTAAGCCGTAGATGATCAACTTCTTCTGCAGGTGGAACGCGTTGTCCGTCAATTAGAGTCTCAGCCGCGATACTTGTTTCTGTATCTTGACGCGTTGTTCACGAGGGATTCGCATCTGGTTGCTCAGCATGCGGACAAACTGGTATGTTGCCAAGCTTTCAGTGTATAACTATACTGACGTCTATCCTCGTAGCTGAAACTCTATTCGGAATATTCACGACCGAGGTTGATCGATTTCTTACGCGCTAGTACAGATTACAGCTTGGAGAGGGTAAGCTAGATATTCGTATACATCGTCACCTAGCATTGACTCAAAAGTTAGGCGTATCGAGTCTGTCAAGACAAGGATCTGGTCCCCGAAATGGTGTACTTGCTTGGGCGCATGGGAAATAACAAGCAGGCGTTGACGCTCATTATCGAAAGACTCGGCGACGTTCGGCAGGTCTGTCCGTTTGATCTTGTCCACGATATGTATTGACTTGTATTTCAGGCTATCGAATTCGCCAAAGAACAGGCAGATGACGATCTGTGGGAGGACTTGTTGAAGTATTCGGAAAGTCGACCTGGTAAATCGTTCTTTCGTCCTTGCTTTGTTGTTGCTGATGAAAGTGATAGCCTTTATACGCGGCCTCCTTGAGAACGTTGGCCCCGAGATCAATCCCATTCGGTTGATTCGACGCATCAAGAATGGACTGGAGATCCCTGGGCTCAAGGAAGCGCTCATCAAGATCCTGCAAGACTTCCAGCTGCAGATATCCCTCTTGGACGGGTGTCAGACCATCTTGAACGGCGACAGCTCGGATTTGTCCAGGACGTTGGATAACAATCAGACGAGTGGATTCTTCTTGACGTGTAAGTCGTCTTTTCTCCAGCGCAGACAGGTTTTTTATGCCACTCAAGCTAAGGGCAAGTGCCCGATATGTACACGTTCGCTTCAAGAAGCGCCTCAGACGCTCATGATCTTGTTTCTGTGTCGCCACGTCGTGCATGCTTCGTGTTGTAGTGGAGGCGACGACCTCCCGCCGCAGCCGGATCCGGTGTTGAGGGGTGTAGGGATATTGGGATCGTCGGGGCGAGGGTTGAGCGGGAAGATTGCTTTGTGAGTTTCCAGTCTTGGGAAAGTCGAGCGGATAGCTGATTTTGATAGCGAGCACGACGTGAGGCGGAGGCTGACGAAAGGATGTCCTGTGTGCCATAACAGGAGTGAAGGGTTAAGGACATAATTGGTTGCTTTAGTATACCCAGGTTGGCAGGATCTAATGTGGCGCTCAAGTTCTCTTGAATCAAGAACTTGCGTTGTCGTGGCGTTCTTTGTAGCACTAAGCAGGACATGCACACGATAAGTATCTTCAACTAATCGTATAACAGAACACATCACTTACCCAACTTCGAACGGAAGAGTTGCGTATGGCTAACGCTCCTTCGTCGTACAACGTTCAGGAACATAATGCAGCACAGCACACTCAAGGCCCAAGGATGGCTTTACAGAATCTAGGTCCACGGTGGTTCAATCAAAGTGCGGAGCGGGCTTGGATCGGGCTGATTCGGCCTTCGGTTTTCTGGTGACAGTGCGGAATCTATCTAATCTGATTTGGGCCGGATCTTATCTGATTTGAACCATTTGCAAACCACCTTCCATTGGTTTGCTCTCCGGTCATAAAAGAGAGACGGATGATGTCGAAAATGCCCATTTTGCGATGTCTTCTTCTGCCATCACCCCGGCAGGCTACCGTGCTGAGACCTTCGTCGCCCCAGCTGAACAGACGTTCAAACTACCAGACTCGTCTTCCGTGACTAGCGTCGACGCGGAAAGCACCATCACCATCACTTGGAATGAGTCCAAGGTCGTCTTCACTCCGCAGGAGCGCACTGTCCGTGTCAGCCCCATCGGGATCGTCAACGACAACCGCGCCGTGTCGGAAAAGATCCTACTGCTCTCTAGTCCGACACCTGTGACCACGACCATCCTGTGGGTCGCCATCTACGCTATTTGGTTGCGCAAAAACGAAGACGACGTCGCCCCCGTGACTATTGATGAACAGATCTCGAACGCGAGTGAATTAAACTCTTACCTCCTCCATACCGGTTTAGGGTTCTTGCCCGACCGCACCGATCCCAAGACATTACTGCTCTCCCGCCCGGCGTTTTGGCAGGCTGCCGGCGCCCCGCTTGGGCTGTCCTGGCTCCGGGACCCCATCCCCTCCGTCGCGCACTCCCCCCACTTCCCCTTCCCCTACGTGCAGTCGTTCACGCGAGGCGAACACGTCCTCACGACGCACCCCCTGCGCCCGCCAAAGCCCGCGCCCGGCACGACGATCTACGCGCGCTACATCAACGCGCTCAACCAGCTCCTGACGTTCACGCACATCGACGCGTCGAACCCCGCGCACTTTGACGTGTACACGCGCTGGCAAAACTCGGACCGCGTGAATGTTGGGTGGCGCGAGCGCGGCGACGATGAGCACCACCGCGCGTATTTGAGGGACCGCCTGGCGGACCCGCATATTATGGGCTTTATCGTCGCGTGGGATGGGGAGCCTGCGGGGTACGGCGAGATGTCGTGGGTCAAGGAGGATCCTATGGGCACGTATGTCGGCGGGCTGGGCGACTATGACCAGGGCACGCATCTTTTGATTGGTGAGGAGAAGTTTAGGGGAAGACAGCGGTGTATGTGATGATTCCTTTTTCCGCAGCCGAAGCGCGTTCTAACCTCGCAGTCACTGCTATCATGACCTCGATGAAGCACATGTGCTTCCTCCGCGAGCCACGTACGGATGTCGTTGTGGGAGAGCCTAGGGCCGATTTGCCCATCATTCCTCGACTCATTTCGTATCTGCCCCAGGAGTTCAATCGAGTAAGTTTTCTTCGCGACAACTTTGGCGACAGATTCTGATGCTCCGAATAGGAATTGAGCTCCCGCATAAGAGGGCGGTGTATTTCGTACTACGGCGAGAGCGCTTCTTCCAGGCGGCGATGCTTTACTAAATGTCAAGGATGTTTCTGTGAAAAATTCAAGTGCATACAGACCGTTCTATAAATCCAATCGCGACAAAAGTTCAATTCTGTTCAGC
>JADNYV010000236.1:0-54939 GCA_015501055.1 Mucidula mucida
GGCGTGTCGGAGGCTAGTTTTCGAACGATGGCTTGCTTGATAAAGGTAGTTCATAATGTGGCGCCCATCTGATTTCGCGGAACTGTCTGGAGAAAAGGAAGGGTGTTCTTTCGTTTGCCCAGCCAGCGCCTCTCAGTTGATATATCAAGCTCAAGCTGTTTGCGGGACAGAACTTAAAAGCGCCCACTCACCGTTGCCGACCCACTTGTATTGGCCGTATATATGTAATGTACAGTGACGGCCAAAATATAGCGACCGCCTTGATGATTGCCGTTTTGAGCCGGGTAGTGGCCATAGCCACTCAGATCTTTTTGTGTATGTTGAGTACCATCAATTGAGAGCTCATTTGTACACATGAAGCCATGCAAGCTCTATGAAGAGCACAAGAAAATTGAGATTCAAAAAGGGGGTCAAAAATTAGAAATTGCTGTGGTGATGTAAGAGGAAATCTGAGATCAGAGGCAGAAAGAGCTCGTAAATGCAAGCCTGATGGACCCAAGAATCATGCAAATCCGTTCAGAAATGGGCGCGCTATGTGGCGCGGAAGTTGGCCATTTTGATCAATCTTGATCACTTTTACGGTAAAACCTGTCAAAATGGCCAACTTCTGTGCTGCATAGCGCGCCCATTTCTGAACGGATTTGCATGATTCTTGGGTCCATCAGGCTTGCATTTACGAGCTCTTTCTGCCTCTGATCTCAGATTTCCTCTTACATCACCACAGCAATTTCTAATTTTTGACCCCCTTTTTGAATCTCATTTTCTTGTGCTCTTCATAGAGCTTGCATGGCTTCATGTGTACAAATGAGCTCTCAATTGATGGTACTCAACATACACAAAAAGATCTGAGTGGCTATGGCCACTACCCGGCTCAAAACGGCAATCATCAAGGCGGTCGCTATATTTTGGCCGTCACTGTACTCTATAGCATTCGCCATCAGGCGATCCATCAATGGTTGACTCCCGGTATGCTTGAAGGAGACGACGGTGAGAGTCACCTGAAGCGATGTATCCCGATCTCGGAGGACAAGTTCGAAACTCAGCTCATGTTGTCATGTTAGAATTTAGAAAGTGCGAACGAGTCGGTGTATATCAGTGACAGGGTGTATTGTAAATGCTAACGCGGAAGGTGGAGCCGGGACACCACATGAGTGGAAAGATGCGAGCCGCATTGTCGTATACTATGGTCGCGCGGGGCGCTGGATCGCCTATTGACTTATCGCAGATGCAGGCCTGCACTTAGTACGACCCAGTCAAGTAAAAAATGCTGGCCAATTCCCCTCATGAACCTAGTTCGAATCCAAGGGCAACTACCGACAGATCGAAGTGCCACTGGCTGAGCTTGGATACTACGCGATGTCCGACATCGCCAAGTATGAGTCATCATCAACTTTACCCTGCGCTGTCTTTCGCAGTTCTCCCAACCTCATCATGTATGATTCGCCGGGACGCGCTGCGACTCAAGATCTCCTCCTATCGTCAAGTTGATGATTGGCTCTCAATCCTGTGATGCCCTCTCGCGAAAAGATCAGCGACAGCCCTTCATCACTTTCGACGCCACCAATTCTGACATCAAAGGTGCACGTGAAGTGTGACTTCAGGACTCTGGAAAGCCAGGCTCCGAACACATCCAAATTCCCCATCTTGGATTGTACCAAATCGCGCACACCGAACTTGACCGACAATATTCACGCGGTCGTTATCGTATGCCTGATAGACCGTTCCTTTGAATGCAGGAGAGTTTGTCGTAAGTTATGAGGTAGTTTAGTACTTGCCTTCGCCACATTTCGATCACTCCACTTATTATCACGCTTGCCGTCGATGGAACGTGTATTGGATCTATCACAACCTCTCGCGCCTTCATCGACATATCCCTCAATGTCTACTAGCTCTGGCTATGTAGTCTTTTGTTGAAGCTCGTGTTCTCTTGCTTTCTCTCAAGCTTGTCTACTTCTTTTGGAGCGCCCCTTCTCATTTGGTCTGTTGGCTACCCTGCGCGCCGGAGTACCTCTCGTTGTCTACAAGCGCTCATTTCATCATCGTCAAACACTTCTTGAGCCGTCCAGTATTTCTATCCGCATCAATGTGCATCAAAATAGATCATCTTCAGTTAGTTTACATTGTGAGCTTTACTCCGTCTGATGTATCTAACTAATTTATTCTACTCTTTGAGTAAGTGCACCATACGTTCCAGAAGCCTAACGTTTTCAGAGATTAAATGGAAAATTTCTAGCATACCCCGCCCTACGAGACGCGAGTTTACTCAGTATATCGGTATCATCGAGTCCGAGTCATCATGCCGGCACATAAAACCTGGACCTGCATGTAAGTTTTTGCTTCGGCTGCAGAATAGCGCCTCCTCGCTAAAGTGAATCATCATGGCCTGCCAGTGATGTGATCCTCAATCGCCTCCCATTGTCAAGTTTGACAACGACCTCCTCTATTCACATCAAAATGCCCTCTCGTTTTACATGAGCAAGGACGCAGGCGGGTTTGGAATGATAGGTGGATTTCACAGAGGAGCATTCCTGAGGGACGTCCCAGTTAATGCTATCTTTGCTACAACGAGATGACCAAAAATATGTGAGTTGCACTCTTCTCCTGCTAGCTATCGTTCCTTAGGCTTACTCGATGTAGCCATGGTTTGTGGAGCCCGCGAGAGCCTACCTCGCGGGCTTGCACAAGTTCGAAGAGGACCTCGGCATCGCGCGCACAGCGATGCCTGTCTCGGGACCCGCTGCGTCCGAACCGTGGTACATCAACGACGATGCGGGGGGCCATATCATGGAATTTGGTCGCTATGCTGGAAGGGCGATTCGCGACATCCCGCTCGAGTACTTGTTGTGGACGAGAGCCGATTTATCTGTGGAATGTGTTACCTCTAACGTGAGTGACCTCTTCATCAATTGAAGCAACACAACTCACCTGGGAGTAGATGGGGAGGGAACACTTGAGCGCGCTGGATAACTACATCGCCGGCCTCGAGGTCTATATGACCAGCATCGTCGGCAAAGACAAGCCCTTGCTCACCTTGGTGACTACCAATGAAGACGGTTCAACGATGGAGACGTGCTTCATTGCGCAAGGATATAATGGCAAGTTTTTTGGTCGCGACGAGATACACACTTGACGCATTTGTAGGTCCTTCCACTCCTACGAACGAGCAAATCTACTTTCGGTACCACCACTTGAAGTACGCCGGAAAGCCATCGGCGCTAGTCTCTGCCCGTACAAAGACTCTGTTCGCAAAGATTAATGCTTTGAGTGCAAGTCAGATGGCGGCTCATTGTTGAAAATGTAACCTTTACCGTTAGTCTTTCTTTTTGTGTATTACTATGCGTGTTTGTGGCGCCCTTCGAATGTAATCACAGGGAGCCCGCGTTTTGGAGCTTGTTCATGAGCCTTGTTGTATGCCAACCCTTCTTACTGCCCTACGCCACATCTTGAAGACCCACCAGGTGAAGTCAGATAGAAACACGTGTTTTCTTGTTGGAGTTTGTTGACCACACCATCATTCTTCCCCGGTCCTTATGCCCTATCAAACGCGTGCGCTTAAAGTTATTGACGGCAACCGTTGCTTTGTCCAGGCTCAAGTCTTTCACGATCATTAATAAGTCCGCCTAACCGTCTTTGTTCCACTTTCCACTCCTTGAAGCAATGCGCTGCGCCTCTACACGTTCTTTACTCTAACTTTTCCCTCCTCTATGGCAGTGGCCGTCAACTCTTCTCTAGCTCCTTCAATTCCTATGCCAGTGCCAGTACCAATCATACGCATGGAGCACGCGAAGAAACATGCAGAGTACTATCTCGAGGAAGGCGATGTTGTTATACAAGTACGTCCCGCCATACTTCAATATCCATCCACAACAATCCTTATTGATATAATCAAGGTTGAAGAGACTCTATTCCGCCTCTCCCTCGCAGCACTACATGCGCGCTCTCCAGTCCTACGAATCATCATGCCGCCGACGTACGACGGACAGAAGAGATTGCAGGGTTTCAACGACGCATCCCCCTTCCGCCTCCCAGGTGTCTCAGAAGGCGATTTCGTCAAACTTCTATACGTGCTATGTCCATTGTAAGAACCCCACACCAACTCTCCCGCCGACATGATCGAGCTTCTCTAGACCTACAACGCCTAATCCCCCCTTCTCTACTGTCGACGACTGGCTATCCCTGCTCAAACTCGCGAGCCTTTACGAAATCGACGACATTGCGCCCATTGCTTCCAAACACCTGCATGCGCTACATCTTGACCCGGTGCAGAAGATCGTGATTTGGAATACGTACAAGCTCGATCCATCCCTTCTTGTATCGTCCTACATTATCCTCTGCATGCGAACGAAGCCGTTAACGCTCGCCATGACCATGTCGCTGGGACTGAAAACGTTTACCAAAGTCGCAGCAGTACGAGACGAATACCATCAACGCACGTACTCGTGTACGTGTCGGCGGGTCACATTCTCAGAGAAGAAGCGAATCGCGGAGGAGTTGGTCAAAAGGGTATTCTTCACAGCGGCGTAAAGCAATATGTACATTATTCTTACAGGCTCAAACGCCATCTACAGTAATATACAGATAGTTAGCAGGATAATTATGGGACATTATTAGAGGACTCACTCGTATTTCGTAAATTGAACACATCGGACACAACGTCCATCACTTCCTCCTGCCCTACATCGTTGGGCAACGGACTCTTCATCCCGCTCCTAATACCAGACCGCAGCCGCTCCCTCGCATGGAATATATGGATCGCCGTTGCCATACCCAGCTGGACGGACTCCTCCATCGTCAACATCTCCTCCCTCTCACAGAGCTTCGCATACAGCGGCAACAACACCGCAGCATCCACGCTCAGACGCTGATAAAGCTCGATGCGGTCGACAAGCTCTATATCAATCTTCTCAATCTCCCGGAAGGCAAGCGCTTTGACCTCGGGAAAGTTCCACAGCATCGCGAGGTCGATGATGACAATCCAGTCCTCGAGCGGGGCATCGTATAGCGAGAATGTCCTGTGCGGATTGTGGTTATATCACAACGGAGACACAACGGGATGGAGGCTCACGGATTGTAAAACACCCATAGTAACTTCTCAAAGTCGCTGGCCGACGTATCATCCAGTATATACGCCGTGCCCTCCGACGTGCCTTCGCCTTCTCTCCACGACGCATCCGCCTTCTTCAGCCCGCTGATAAACTCGGGGTTCTCGCGCAGGAAGAAGAATCGATGGACACGGAAATACACCTCGTCGACCTGTTCGGCCAGACTTAATATACGACGGCAAGCTATCGATCAACGAGCACGCACCAGAAAGTACATATCACCGCCGGATAGATAGTAATCCTTGGATCGTCTAGTCTGCCGTGAAAACGAGTTCGAGCTGGCCATAATGGTTGTCAGTGTAGGAAGGTGCCCGGAGTGGGGAAAGCAGTTTATATAGAGACTGTGCGAAGTGTCACCTGGTGAGAAACTCGGGGACACTCACGCGCTTCGAAAAGGCGCCCAGATCCATTCGGTTACGTAGATCGCTGCATATTTGGGTGAGAGATAGGAAATCGAGTGCGCTTGAGCGAAAGGGGAGAGAAGGAGAAGAACGGCGATGGACAGTTAACCATAATGTAAAAGGTTGGAGCAACGTGTGGGCCTCCGGCGATACCTTCCCTGTACGCTTCGCTTAGCGCCTCATGTAAGTAATGATGGGCAGGATAAGGTGAGTTGGAAAAGCCTAAGAGAAAGGCAAGTGTCAACCACAGTACAACAAATAGTATACGACGCACGGGATATAGAATTATATCTTGGTCCCAGAATCAAGTGAGATCTATCATATCACTCTCACTGCTCGTCCCATCCTTCGTCGTACCCAGCTCCTCCTTCCGAGCATCAAATGCGCTCTGGAACTTATCAACCGTCCTCTGATCAATAATGGCAAAGACGACGCGATCGAATGAATGCTTAAACCGCGCGTCTGGTACGGCCAGCAAGTCCGCCCAAAGCTTAGCAACGAGTCCAACCTTGTTGCGAAACACCCCAGTCCCAAAACTGCCGAGGACAAGGTTCTTGGCGCGAGAACTTTCGCACATGAACAGGATGCGGCCCATCCTCTCCTTCATCTCCACCTCAATCTGCATTTCCAGCGCCTCCAGGTCCTTCTGCACCTCAGATTCCGACTTGGCCTTATCCTTCTGCTTTTCATAATGATCCCGAAGTGTACCAGCATTCACGGCCGCGCTTGTGACGATATCGACCTCGATGGGGTCTAACCATGCCCCGTCGTCATCGCGAAATAGGGACACGGACGGCGAATAGATGATGGCGTGCGAGTAGAAACCTTCCTTGGGATCTTTCTTATGAAAGCCATAGAATTCCTGGCCAGTGTCTGTCAGGAGCGAGGGATATAGATTCGAGGAACGAGCGATGCTCTCCTCCTGGGCGCTCGCGCCGCCCAGAAACCCTCCCCCCGGCTTTTTCGCGGAAGCAAAGTTGAGCACGGCGATCTTCCCAGGGGAGTCCATTGTGGAAAAGTACCGGGCGCCCTTCAGAGTAGTCATTTCTAAGATGGAGATCACGGTGTCGTTGTGAGGAGGGGATGAAGGGGAGCGCTGCCATGTAGAGAGGAGAGAGTTGGGTGCGTAATATCGTGTAGAACGACAGGACCGTGCGGTACAGTCTTTGAGATCGTGTTTGACGCCATTTAACACGAAGCAGCCAGTTTCAATGGCCTTGAGCGTGTCATCAGCAATTTCTTTTCGGGATGATCGAGCAGTGCCCTCTTTCTTGTTGCCGTCTTTCTTTATCCAAAACGGTTTTGGTTGTGGCGCCATGAGTTGACGAAGAGCTGAGCGGTGATTAAAGAGGATCCAGAACGACGTGGTGGTTATAAGTCAAACAGGGATGTGACCTGAGTCACGGTCAATCATCAGATCGCGTCGGTTGCGACCTGTCATGTCAGCGACAGGTCTCCAAAGAGTCACTGTGCGGCGGTGAGTGTTTGGTATGGAAGAGAGAAAACCGTGCTCGCGTCGATCCACCATGGTACAATACCGTTACACACATCTGTAGACTACTTAGGTGGCTCGGCCCCTCACTGAAGGACTACAGGCCAACACGTCGCCGTATGCCAGTAAGTATACAAGTTCCAAACGATTACAGGCAGTAGAGTGCGCGACTCATCGATAATATTCGCAATCAAGCTAGATGAGACCGCGACCGTTGACTACTCCAGAGAAGAGCATCATTGTCTTGTTTGACGAGGAGGAGAAGACTGATGATATTTGGTGTTTAAACAACACAACCTTTTTGTCAGTAACATGAAGATTCCTCAGTACGGATCTCTCATCAAATGACCAAAAGATAGGCATTAAAACCCTAGGACCGCACGTCGCACGCAGCATGCAGACAATAGTCACAAGACTCGTCAAGGTGCGAGCGAACGCCCTTGGCCACGGTGCACATGATGCCCTGCAGTATCTACTCACCCGCCTCTCGCAAGTTCCTACTTCGCTCTGCAAAATCCCACCGATCCATCCCTCCAAAATTGATCTTCATCCCCAAAAATGTCATATTGAACTGAAGCTCGTAGACGTGCGAGACTTGTGCGCGCCAGCTATCGCCTCTGAAAAAGAAATCAGAAGTATCAAAAACACAAATGGCGCCCTAGTACTCACGTCGCAGTCCCATAGACATCACCCTCTGGATTGACCAGCCTCAAGCAATGATCGTTATTCGACAGACCATCATAGACCCAGATCGTGATACCCGAGTACACCTCCTGCCACCCCCCACGATCAACAAGCCTATGCGGCGTCGTGGTCCTTTTCGTTCCAGAAGGCAGCAGCGGCGCCGGACGCACGTCAACGTCATTGAACAACCGCAATGCTCTGAGGTTCGATATACCCTCGAACAGCGCGCGTTCCTCAGGTAGGGACGCATCGATGACTTTGATGAGGAGCCCCGGGCCGTCGTCTTCTGAATCTTCCTCTGCATCCGCATCCGCATCGGAATTTTCATCAGGCTCCCCCTGCCCCGCATCCCCGCCCTCGGTGGTATTCTCCTTATGCTCCTCCTCTGCCTTTTTCAATTTCTCCAAAAATGAATTCCAAGCGTCCTCATTGGAGAAATCTGTGCGCAAGACAATGCCAGCTTCCACATCGTCAATGACCTGATCCATTGGATCTTCATCATCTGCGGAAGGATCGTGCTAGCGTTGAGTTGAGAACATGGTACAAATGAAAGGGAGAGTACTAGCATTACCTGAGCCTCTGATCCTGACGAGGGCTCCGGTTTTGAAGGATTCGAAGCCCAGAACTGGTCTACAGCCCGTAACAACCACATACGACGTCCCTCAAGCGGATTTTGAACACGAATGTCATCATATCTATGCTAGTATATGTCAACAAGACCCTATTATATCCTTCCAGAAGACGCACGCTGAGAAACCGGGCAAACTCAGATCGCATGGTGAAAGCGAAAAGCAAAAAGAATGTCGGACGCGATCACGTGTAATCTCGTCATCATTTGGGTAAGAATCCGAATCAACCCTCCAGTCCTTCAACCTCCCTCCCTCCTCCACCCTCGACTGCAACAACCATTATCCCAAACGAAGTGCGTATACGTCGGATCTCAATAATGCATCGCATGGCCCGGTCGTCCCGTCTCAGGTCACCTGCTACCCCACCCATCACGCGGGGTGGATGGTGGGGAACTTTGCCATCAGAGAAGCACATCCGACATCGAGCGTGTGCCTAATTTGATGTTAACGGAAAGGGCTATAAAGAGCTGTGCGATACTGTTTTTCGCACTTACGGATACACCACCACCCATGGCGCCACTCCAAGGAATCACCGGTCCTTTTTTTTTTTTCGTTTCTTGGGACTGTGGTTGACAGATGTGCAGGATCCCAGTTGTCGACTGGCAGATGGGCATTCGCCTTTTCGCTTGTTACGTCGTTGTTCTTCACCTGTAAGCCCGTTATCGATTGCGCCACATCGGAACTTGCAACTCACCTTTTCGTTTTTGTCGTTGCAAGGGGGCTTCGCATATGGGGTAAGTCCCTCCATTCCATTCTCGCTTACCCTTATGCCCGTTTAACCACCGCTTACCAGCTCCTCGACGTCCTTAACGCCCACTTCCAAACCATATTCGGCATCACGAAAACGCAGAGTACCCTTCTCCAGCTGGCCTACTTTGGTGCCTATCTGGTCTTTGCTCCATTTGCTAGCATATTCGTGAGTGTTTTGAGTTTCCTTATCATAACTCTACTGAGCCTGCCGCAGATGAGAAAGAAGGGCTACAAAGCCGGTATCCATTTAGGCTTGACGCTCTACAGTCTTGGTGAGGCGTGGCGGCTCACCATACGAAGTAGCATCGTTTCTCATCTCTGTCAGGCGCGATTTTCTTCTGGCCATCCGCAAAGTACCAGAAATATGGCGGCTTCGTGGGGTGTACGTTCGTCATCGGTGAGCATCCATTCCATCACATGTCTCGTCTAGTCCTTGATGTTTGTCATTCAGGTTGTGGTCTCGCATGCTTGGAAGTAGCAGCCAATTCCTACATCACCGTACTGGGCACACCAAAGTATGCTGCTGTCCGCCTGAACTTTAGTCAAGCCTTCCAGGGTGTCGCCTCTTTCACAGGCCCGTTAATCGCTTCGAGATGGTTTTTCACAGGCGCAAACGCCACCAAGCTGGACACGGTGCAATGGTTCGTTCGGTCTCCCGATCCCGTGTCGTGACGTCCACTTTTCTGATCCTGTGATGTAGGGTCTATTTGGCTGTAGCTGGCCTCGGGGTGGTTCTCAACGTCCTGTTCTAGTATGTCCAACATGCCTTTTAGACTATCAAGCTTGTGCTGATGAGTTTAATGATAGCTTCTGCCACTTGCCTGAAATTACGGAAGAGGCACTTGCTGAGGAAATTCACGAGGTCGGGATTAACAACGATCAAGAATCGTTCTGGAAGCAGTACCGCTGTCTTTTCGGCTTTGTCGCACAAACCACCTATGTGTGAGTTCATCTCTAGTCATATCAAGTGCGGGCTCTAATTTGGGCATAGAGGCGCACAAGTCGGAGTAGCCTCTTTCGTTGTCAACTTCCTAGTTGACCAAGGCGTCGGTATCGATCATCCCAAAGCAAGTAACATGTTCTCGTACTGCCAGATCACCTTCACTGTTGGACGGTAAACTTATCTTTGCACCAAGACCTTGCTTGATCTTACCTGTTCATTCCAGCTTCGTCGGCGTAGTCATTCTGAAATATGTCGATCCCGCCTTGGTGCTATCGCTATATGCGTTCTGCTGCAGCCTCTTTTGTTTACTGGTCGCCGAACTCAAAGGATGGGGTGGTGTTGGATGTCTGTATGCGCTATTCTTCTTTGAATCCATCTGCTATCCGGTGCGTATACCTGTTTTCTTAGCGCGTCTGCACCACTTACATTTCTCACTCATAGTGCATCTTCACCTTGGCCACGAAGAACCTCGGTAGACACACAAAGAAAGGATCAGGTCTCATCGTTATGGGTGTTGGAGGCGGCGCCTGGTACCCACCCGCTCAAGGTGGTTTAGCCGACAGAGCATACACTCGTCGTTCATACCTCGTACCTCTTTCCGGATACTTGGTGATGTTGATTTACGCCGTGTGAGTACAGAACCAACCTCTTTTTGCGTATATTAACCATGCGCTTCAGAGGTCTGGTGATCGACCAAGCCACCAAGGACGGCTTCCGATTCCGCAACGTAGACGAGTTGGTAGAGAAACGTGCACTTGCATCCGAGATGGGGCTGGCCAAACCTATGGATCCAGAAAAAGCACGGTCATCCTCGCATGAGGATGTGAAGGAGAAATCGAGCTCAGAGTACATTGACGTAGCTTGATGGTGAGAGATTTACGAGACACGCTTTGTGATGATTTGGTTTTTTGTGTATTATTATGAAAATGATGAGCCTCATACAGCGGATGTCCTAGAGCCTGCAACACGGTCCACAACCTGTTTTACGAAATGTTAATTCGAGCAGAGAAGAATGGCGCAGACGTACATCTCTGACATAGGGTAGTGAAAGAGCAGTGCCGATAAACGGCAGCTGGCGCATAAAGGTGACAATGACGGGGAAGAAATCACTAGGCGGTCATGAGCGAGTGCACCAAAGTGTAAGTTGGTGATAACGCACCCGAATAGATTTAGAAAGCCAAAAGTCTCGACGACGACTCCGATGAACGGCCATTTCAGAAAAACGAGAATTATTCCACCAATGAAGCAGATCGTTCCGCGTATTTTCTGCTTGCGGGCGAAAAAGTAGAACGTTTTCTGAGGACCGATGATGAGCGTGAGCCCAGACACGAAAAGGATCTGAGATGGGATTGGCTAAGAACATGGAAGCAGTAGTCATATGCGCACGTTTCCCAAAGCGAGCAAAGCCCCGTCAAAGAACAACATAACGCCCAGCAGCATGAACAGCCCGCCAAATGTCGTTAGGGCCACGCCGATTTCTTGGTCGCAGTGTCAGAAATGTCGAATGGCGAGCAGAAGTGTTTGCCACGCACTTTGTCCATCAGAAAGCCACATGTTGCCTGCAAACGCGTTGAAATGAGGAAGTGGGGATGCAAGGAAAGATGAAGGTGACCGAAAGCGGAAGGTAGAGGTCGTGTCAGCTGTGTCTAATTTTGGATGGGATCGGGGTAAATCCGCGCTCCAGGCGCGTAAATTCCTTGAAGTACTTCCCAAAAGGCGTAGTGTGCCGCTATGAAGAGCACTAGCCTTAGTCCAATATACACACCGCCGCAAGGAACATCCTTCCTGTCCTTTCGACGCCCTCCCAAATGCGCTGCTCAAACTTGCTGGCACACAATGAAATCGCCATTTACTTAAGGTCTGTACGCAAACACAAGTGTGCCCAAAGCTCTGGGTTGTCCCTAAAGCTCAACTACTTTACTTATCTGCACCTACCTGCGAGCGTTCTGAACAGTCATGTCGCTTGTCAACACTCTTCACGCGTATTTACAAGCTTACATCTTCACTGGAGATAGCAGCCTCCGACGAGCACCCAACAGTCCCGTACGTCTCCAAGTGTTGCAGCAGTGATCTGGAAGTGGTTTACCGCACCTCTTTTAGATTACTTGGACACTTTGACTCCCACCTTTAACGGCCTGTGCTCTCAAGAGAGTAGACGCCGCTCATACGTAGACACTGTCATCAAAGCGCGCATGTACGTCGTCGCCGGGAGCACTTGACGCGTTGGCAATTTGCTGACTTGAGGACACGTTAATCATCGTCCTCTCTCATGGAGGCATGGTACTGGAAACCATAGAGTGCCAGGTTGGTAGAGATGATGGCAAATTGTCTGCCCGGATTCTACCGGACAAGGAATGGGCGCACAAATGAGTAGAGCCAACGCCTGCTATGGAAGCTGAAGCGGTCTTGAAAACGGAATGTCGGGAACACTCGGAGTGGGGAGCAAACGTATTCAATTAGAGTGCACGACTCGTGAAAATAATGATAATAAACAATCAAGCCTCGGCAGTGAGCACTAGAGAAGAATTAGCGACGCGAAGGCAATTTTATTGAATTGAACACACCAGGGTACTTTCCGGGCGTGCGCTCCTGGCTATCCGAGTACGTTGCTGAGAGTTTGGAACCCTCAAGGACGATACCCTCCTCTGATTGAACCGCCGCCAGAGCCTTGTCGGCAGCTTCCTGAGTTTCAAAGATAAGGAAAGCGAAGGGGCGAGGGTATCCAGCAAAAGTAGCTAAGGGTCTCGTAAGCTGGGAAGGAAACGCGAAAGTAGTGTGCAAGCAACGTACGATGTCTAACGGAGACCTTGCCGAACTGGGAAAACACCTTGGCGATGTCGGTTGCCGACACGCCAAACTCTGCAGCGATGTTATGCAAGATGAGGCGCGGGCTTTTCTGGTCGTCTACTTGGCGAAACTTTGACCGGGAGTTATTGATCTGCTCTCTGGCAGGCCCGGCAAAGTTTTGGGCGGCGAGGATTGCTGGAGGGATCTCGAGTGTCTTCTTGGCCATGAGCTTCTCGGCGGCCTCCTGGTCCTTGAAGGTGACGATACCATGTCGACCAGTGGGCATTTTCAGCCAAAGGCGCTCGACGTCACCAAATGTAGCCAGGCCCTCTTTGAGAGCTGGGTACGTGATTTTGGAGGTGTTTTGCTGGATGATTTCTAGGTAGACAGCATTGGTCGGGCCGGACACTGATGCTACACCGCGCGCGCATAGCTGAATGGCAGAGAGGGTGGTGCGGGGCAGACGACGGGCGAAGAGGGAGAACATGTTGGTCGTCGTAAGGAAGAGACTTTTTTCCTGGTAAAGAGAAAAACGTGATCGAGGTCATTCAGGCTTTGCTACCCTGATTGTTCCCACGCTTGGGCCACGACGCGCTTCCTAGGAAATGGTGTTCTACACGCTACGTAAACCATAGTCGTCATACCATTTCAGTCCGGAGAGTCGAGACGCGCTTCCATATCTCACCGGGATGAAAATATTCACTTTCAAATACTTTATGGTCCCACAAGATTACACATCATGAAATTAGGGTTAGGGGCATAATCAAACACGCCTTTTCCTGCCTCCGTCCATCACGATTCACATGAATCAAAGGCTATAGCAGCCTTCCCCCCCACCAAACCATGGCGCCCAGCGTACCCGTCCACGTCCAATTCGCAAAAATCCTCAGTCAGCCCAAGTTTTCCTCCAAATCCCGTGCTTCCGGCGAATACGACGATGGAACCAAAAAACTACGCCGTATGATCCTCACAGAGGGTATTCCTTCGGACCAAGTGCGTCCTTCCCAATAGCCATCAGCTAAGACTAAATGAAATACAGGATCCTACACTGCGCCCACGAATATGGAAAATACTGCTCCGCATAAACGACCTCAAGGCGGACACCTATCTCGATTATGTTGCCCGCGGGCCCTGCGACGTCCGCGAAAAAATCAGAAATGATACTTTCCGGTATGTAAGCCGACTTTCAAATTAGGCGTGCTCTAATAATGACATTTCAGAACACTTGCAACTGACCGCGGCTTCAAAGAGCGAGTTCGGGAGGATATGCTCGTCCGTTTACTCGATGCTTTTGTATGGCGGAATCACGGTCAGCACATCGCCAGTATTTTCCTTGCAAACCGCTCATGTTCGATTAGACCGACAAGAAAAGCAACAACTCGGGTTCACTTATGTACAAGGAATGAACGTGCTGGCAGCGCCATTCCTGTACACGATGCCCTCGGAGCTCGAGGCATTCTACTGCTTCTCCAAATTCATAGAGGAATCCTGTCCTCTATACGTCCAACCAACTCTAGACGGTGTACACAGAGGTCTAAAAGTCGGTCGTCTCCCTTCTTCCCCCAAATCACCCTAATGTTCGCAGTTACTAGACAAGTGTCTGAAAATTGTAGACCCCGAACTCTTCGACTTTTTACGCAAAAAAAAGTTATCAGCTGAAATATATGCATTCCCATGTCAGCACCTTTTCTCGGCGGTCTCTGGTCTCATACTGAACGCATCTCAAGCTGTCTTGACTCTCTGTGCCTGTACACCCCCCTTGAACCAAGTACTCCGACTATGGGACTTTCTTCTCGCGTTCGGCGTCCATCTAAATGTCCTATGTGTAATCGCACAATTACTCCTCATGCGGGAAGAAGTCATGAAGGAGGCAAGGTAACAATCACTTGATATTCTCCGGAGTGTACACTCACCGTCTTTTCCAGTCCAATGAAACGACTACGAGTATTCCCCGAGCTCGACGCAGTTCAGGTCATCGGAGTTACGGTCACTTTAGTACGCGACTTGCCTGCCGATTTGTATGATGAGCTCGTAAGGCATCCGTTCGAGCCTTGAGACTGGTTCTCTATGTATCATCCTGTTTGCATCTGTACCCATACCTGGACATTACTGCAATATACCCTGTAATAGTAGGAAATTCTGATGGCATTATTGTGTTGAATGTTCCGCTGGTCATCGTTGCCATTCAAGTCAAGTCGGGCATCAATAGAACTTAGGATAACATTCCCATTGTACCATACTATTACTACTATAATATAATGTAGACATACTCATAAAGAAAGCAAAGCAAAAACAGGATGGTAATACAATGCACACGTCGTTGAATGAAGACTACTGTAATCGATGATTCATACTTGGATAACTTCGTGTTGACTGAGAATTTCTCGAATCAGATGGATGTCCAGGCTCCTCGTCGGAACTGCCGTCATCATAAGTGGGTGACATGCCGTCGAGACTTGACAATGGGAATCAGAACCTATATAAAGAGTTGTCACTAATACACACACCTCGGTGACGTGTCATGCCCACTACACAGAATATCTCTCGGAAATCTGGGTGCAGTGTGTGTGGCGCGGATATCGGAGCACGCCGACGATACCGGCGACGGCATAAACTGCCTTCCGTCTTGCGGTGGGTGTAACATCGGCATCGGCGGCGGGAACGTGTTTGCCTCTGCGAACACGAGATGCTGGAAGCGTGACAAAGTCTGGGTGACGGCAGACAGGTCGTGCATGAGCTGCGAAGAAGTTTCAACCTGCCAATGCGAAAGCGAAAGCGACGATTAACTTGAATCTTGGAAGGGAGTTAAGAGCCAAGAAACGCACCACGGCTGGGTTGTGCACGGTTGTCGCGGGCAGCTTTATGCGCAGAGTGCGCACTTCTTTTCGGAGAGAGTCGTTCTCGTTCTCGAGCGCGCGACATTTCTCTTCGAGGTCAGACACGTACTGGGCGCGCCGCGCGCGATAGTCGCGTTGTTGAGTGAGTGCTCGGGTCGTAGGAATGGTCAGGTCCTTCTTGCGTCCGCGAGTCATAGTGGTGGAGGTTGAGAGTCAGTAGTGCGTTGAGAGGGGCACGGTTGGAGTGGACGAGGCATCTTATAAGTAAAATGCCCAGAGGGCCTCCTGGTTCCCAAGGTTCTAATTCAAAATTGATCATCAGATTCGATTCGTTCACCATTTTGACATCGCCATCCACAAGGGACGGAACGTAACCGAAAGCGCCAGTGTCTTGTAGGAGAGAACATCCGGCGAGATCGATGAACCCGGTGCCACAAGTTATAACCACAGGAGACATAACTTCAGGGTATTCGCAAGTACGCCATCGCCGAAGAATCGACATATTTCGAGACTGCAGAGAAAGGAGACCATCCAGAACGTACGGGGACCAAACAGCCGTCCGAGGTATTCCTACACCCAGAAAGACGGTCAACGTCCAAGAAAGAATGCTGGCGAGGCTGGGTTGTGTACGGGAGAGGTACACGGGCTTAAGCGGGCGGTCAACATACATATTCAAAATCGTAATCATCATCGAATTCCAATTTGATCTCGGTTTCGCCCTCGGTCACGCTTTCGGTCACTGGTTGCATTCGAGAGCTCGAGGGTGTGGGTGTGCGGGAAATGCAGTGGCAGGAGTTCTAACTTCTGCGGCGGAAAGGTGGGCACTTGCAGTCTAGCCTTAAGATGAATGGCTATTACGTCTCTCGGTCAATTGATCAGATTCAGTGACCGGATTAACATGAGTGAATGAACTGTCGAACATTGGATTTAGTGCTCAACAAGACGGTGAATCCTCCACCTACCTGCAGTGTACACGGGCTCCTATCGTGGGTTATACTCCCCAGACTCGCTGCAGCAACAGTTCGAGAAGAACTGTCGGACCAGGCGTCGTCGTCACGCAATTAACTCTCGCACCAATCATCTTACCAACATCCGCGTTGCTTTCCACTTCAACCTCAGCGGGCATAGCGGTCGACTCCCAAGGACCGTGCCTAGTCTTGGTTTCATCTAGCGCAGCTTGAACCTCTGCACGGTTGGCCCCCGGGGCGTACGCAGACTCGTCCTCCCGTCGGTCAATGACCAACATCCCACGAGTGAGTTCACCGTACCTACAATGAAAAAGAAATGGGAAAACGGCAGATAGAATATATCTTACTGACCTCTCTATCTCGAAAACGCGTCTGCTCGCAGCCCACCCAGGTGCGAGTGACGGCGAAAGCCACGGCGGATTCGCAATCGCGCACCACACGGCGACGATGTCGTGCAGCTCCATCGCGTCCTTGCCGAACTGAAGCATAACCTCACGCGTTTGTTCCAAAAATGACGACGTGAAATGTGTAATGGGCTTCTTTCCCACACCCGCCGACAGCTGTTGGAATGCTGGGTCGACGCGCTTTGTGTACACGGGGAAAGGCAGCTCGTGCGGGGTCGTTATGTCAAGGGGCAAGAGGAGAAAGCGCTCGAGAGGGAGTCCGAGCTGCGAGGACATAGGGATCAGCAGTTCTTTGACAGCGAATGGGTCAGCAAAGAAGTTAACTACGTTCATGTTAGTTAGCATTGTAATATAAGAGGCGGCGCATACATACACTCCGCGACGGGACTGGTGTTTCCAGGGACGTCTAACGCTCCGCCCATGCACACGACACGGCCGATACGGTTCCTTACAAGGTCCCCATCGTGCCGAAGAAGGAGTGCAAGGTTGGTCAAAGGACCCAGAGCAATATATGTTATACTGCGCTCTGGGAATTCGATGATGAGGTCTAGAGAAGTCTCCAAGGCAGACTTGGTTGAAGGGCGAAGATAAGGGTGATCTTCCGTAACATTGGTAGTGCGTATTTCCGGGTGGCGTTCAGAAATCCCACCGAGGCCGTCTCTGGACAATTACGTTGAGTTTGGTTTTATTCTTCGTGAAGGATGTCTCACCTCCCATGAAAGTATTGGGCGCTATGCAAGTCTCCCTCTAATGGGCGTTCACTCCCGGCGACGAGTATCGGTCTTGACGAGGACGAAAAGTTTGTAAATCGTTGCTTGTCCTCGGGGTGATCATTGCAGTGTGTCTCGAGGGCAGCGTACAGTTTAAGAATGTTATCGCTGTATATGACCGTTAGTAGCGCCAGACGCATTTACAGGAGCTGAAACTCACTACGAGGATTGAATATCGGTGTTGCCTGCGACGTATGAGATGCGCCAGTTACGCAACCGGAGTTCTCACCAAATGAAACATTGATGGAGAGGATCTCGAGCTCGGGAGAGGCTAGAGCGAAGAGACTATAGACGCAAGCGGTTAGACGGGGAGGAAGTGGACGTTGAGTCAATCTGGACTTGCATTGCGATGATATCGTCCACACCCGGGTCAGTATCAACTGCGAAAATGAACTAGATGAAGATACGAAAGCAGGAAAAGAAAGGACTTACTGATAACAGGTATCCTTCGCTCGACTGACATGGTCGTTGAGAAGAGAGCAAATTCTGACGCATTCGATCGCTGTATCTGGATAGTTAAGATTATCAGATAAGGCGAATAATCAAGTTCACCTGGTCCCTGGACCTTTGCTGTCCCACGGAACGTCAACGCAGTACTAGCGGTATCGAGCGCGTTGATCTTGGAGCTAATTGACGCTGGCGAGGGTAGACATTCAAAGAACAGAACCACGGAGTACGACTGCCATGATCCATGGGGCCGTCAGCTAAGTAGTAGGCACACGACGGGAGGGAAAGAAACGGAGGACACGAACGACTCTATATATATATACTGCAAAACGCAATCTATCCAAATGCGGACGCATAGGCGCAGGAAGTCCTAACGCGGAAAGGAAGAAGCATAGAAGGTCGGGGCAGTGAGCTCATAGTCGCGCAGACGACGCCGATTTGTCGAATGTTACCGAGCTAACGTTTGGCGGGCACGAACGATGGAGTCTACCATTACTATAGAAGAATACACACTTTTTACTAAAGGGCCCTTTGAAGAAACACGATGTAATGCTTGCCAAATGGATCCTATCCCATATGTGCTCGAGTTTCTTGATGCCAGTAAAATGCTCTCATACCCAGCTACTCTTTCTTTGCGTCAAACTGCTCATCTCCGATCAGCAGCCTCAGCCCGCTCATATTATTCTTCCCTTTCGCTTCCTCCTTGCCGCCTCTGAAGTATTTCGCGACAGTTGCCGGAATACATTGTCCATCAACACCGTCCGCAAATGTCCCAGTCCCGGCTCATTCAAGAAAGGCTCAGGCGAAACGTTGATAGTGAGAGCGTCGAACTGCAAGTTGTCATCAGACAAGGTTGCATCCAGTATCCCCCAGACGATTCGTGCTCCCCAGCCCGTGGCCATGGCTTCCAGCGGAACATCTATAGTCAGATGCAACACGAGCTCTCGAAATCTCGAATTGGGCGGGACGGCGGCTAAGCTGTCAATATACCACACAAAGCGATCTTCGTCGAGTCTGAGTAAGTGAAGTCGTTACGAAACCTTAGCTCCATCTCGGCGCATTTGACCCGGCGAGGTAAAGCGGTGTATCAGCCGCGCCTTCGACTAGTGAAGAAATATATCAGAAGATGAAGGAAACCATAATAATGAAGAAGACGCATACAATCTGTGAAACCATCCAACCAAAAAGCTCAGTCCATATCGGGAACAAGGTTGTTGATACGGATCACAGTTGTCTCAGTCATCGCTGATCCCCCAGCATATATCTGTAGAATGCTCACATCCTCCAACGGCGACCACTTGGTACTAGCGAGGAAATCCATCAACATGAGCATGACACATCCATTGCGACTCGGATAATGTCAGCTCGAGCTCTGACACACTCAAGAACGATGCATTGCGAGGTTTGTCCAAATCCCACGTCGTCCAGGTTGCATCCCGGTCCCAATCGTGAATAAAGCTCTGGAGCGATGCCTGGTCCCAAGGATAAGCCGCGTCAGGAAGAAGAGAGAGGTCAGAAACACAAAACTCCTCCAGCCCCGATTCCTCCCAGTACAAGAGGAACGCGTTGAATGCAGAGACGGAGAAGATGCAGTCGTTGAGGGTGAGGTGCGTCACAGAGGAGTCTCTAAAGACGTGCAAATCGCCATGAAAATCGATCGACGTGTTTCGCCAGTGGTGAAAATGAATGCCATCGAGTTCAAGACTGGTCAATTTGCGCATGTTGGGAATATAAGACAAGAAGGAGACGAGTAAGGACGAGCGCAGGAGCGGTAAAAGGACTTTTCTGAAGCACATGTTTTCGAACGCCTGTCCAAAGCGATAAGTGAAGTGTCGTGATGAATGAGGAGGCATTGGAATCGTTGCGTAGGGTTTGGCAAAGATTGCGGAGCGACGCGTCGATTTGGTGATCATTGGCGCGAATAGAAATCTTTGCGAATACGACTTGCGAATGAGAGCTATCGTGTCCGGCCAGACCAGGCAAATTGCGCATAGGTCGCGAATGAGTGCCGCTTTTGCTTCATCGGAAGCTGAGCAGGCGCATGGAGATAATTCCCGGATGATGAGAGTTTTGAGTTCAAGAGGAATGCTAGTCTGTTTCTCATGCAATCAATGATTGTATTGTATGAAAATGCGATGACGGACACGTACCATAGTATCTGACGCTAGACTCGGTCTTGATGAAGGCGAGCTGGTCATGTAAAGAGGAAGATCCTCAAGTTGGTATGGAGTACGATGCGAGTCAAAGATGTGGTACGAAGGTAAGAGGCGAATAATTATAGGGGGTTGAAGCCGTTGAACGACTCGGCATCCCTAATGCCGTCCGATCGTACGCTGGCTCAAATCACCACACTACGGTACCAGATGCGCCCCCTACGTTTCGTCAGAAGCTGACAAACAATAACGAAGGAACGAGTGTACTACTCGATCCGCACATAAGGAGCTGGTGTTTACACATAGTGCAACGCAAGGTTTTGTATTTTCTGCACTACAACAACGAAAAGATACACCTTTATGAGGTGACCGTCCAGACGCGCAGCTGGTTGTCGGTGAAACCCGCAAACAGAGTCTGACCATCCGCAGACCAGGCGATGGACACGCACTCGGGTTGCCGGTCATCCTGAGCGTCAGTGTACGCGGGCTTGAGCTCGTCAACAATGGACCTGGGAACGATCTAGTTAGCAAGAACAGCCGAACAAGGTTGGGAGTACATACTTGCTCTCGAGGTCGAATATTTTGACGCAGCTGGCAGTGGCAGCGCACAGCCAGTATCGGTTGGGGGAGAAGACGAGGGCGTTGACAATGTCGCCGGCCTCGAGGGAGTAGAGGTGCTTGCCCTCGTTCAGGTCCAGAGCATGGTGATACCATCCTTTCCGCCCGAGGCAGCGAGGGAGCCATCGGGCGAGACGGAGACGGTGTTGATGTAGCCAGTGTGTCCATAGTGGTTGGTCTTCAGCTTGAACTTGGAGAGTTCCCAGACCTGGAAGAGGTTGTCAGCAAAGTGTACGGAAAACACGAAACAGGCTCAGAGATCTTGGTGGAAAAATAGTCTCATAGGACGAATGTCCTCTGAAGTAGCAAATATAAAGATATAACATCATAGCCGAGGGGGTGGACGGAATGGGGTATACCTTGACAACACGGTCCATCCACACGAGACAATGACGGGGTTAGAGACATTGGGCGAGAAGCGTACACACGATACCCTGAACAGGATCAGATGAGGCAGCTACGCACAAGGCTGCAACTCACCACTCGCTGTGTCCCTCGTCTTTGATATCATATTTACATTCTCCAAGAGTATTCCAAAGTTTGATAGACTTATCGCGCGAACCAGAGACGATCTGCCTGTTGTCGGCGCTGAAGCTGACGGACAAAACATCGGAGGTGTGGCCAACAAAACGGCGGGTCGTGGCGCCGGTGTTGAGGTCCCAAAGGCGCAGTGTGTGATCCCACGATGAGGAAAGTGCAAACTGGCCATCGGAAGAGATGACAACGTCAGAAACAAAGTGGTTATGGCCGTGCAGGATTCGTTTTGGGTAGCCGTAGGAGCCCTCATCGCGCGTGAGCTGCCATACGATGATGGTCTTGTCTGTAATCCGCTTTACTTAGCGTGCAATAAAGATTAAAAGTCGCGATTATACCTGGAAGCAGTGAGGATCATGTCGGGGTTCTCCTGCGAGGTCGCGACGGCGGTCACCCATCCCTTGTGCCCCTCCAAAGATCCAAGAAACCGCAGCTGATCAGTCATTTTTCGTCTGGTCGTGGTCGGTGATGGATAGCGTACTCGATCTGGAAGGTCGTCACGAGTCACTAGCCACTGTGACTACTGTATAGTTCCCGGCAATCTCCTTCACCGCCCATCTCGATATTGGTCGTACCAACCATTGCATCTGACATGTATTTCATCGGAGGCATATACACTTGTAGCAGAGAACCAGCATGATACCCAAGTATTCAGTACTTTCTCACCTCAGCTGTATTCAATCGAACGCGCCACACAGCAATCTTACTTACTTCTTCAATCAGTCGCGACATATCATTTTACTTTTAATTTCATTCGATAGCTTGTAGACCCGCAAACATTGTTGCGAGGCTGGTCGGACGAACGGACCGGCACATGGACTCGATCGACCAATATGGAAAGAGCCGCCTCTCCTCCTCCCCTCATGGACGTACCCTACAGGTCTTCGGGCTCATCTAGCAGACAGCATTACGCACTTGTACGCAAAGTAGAAGCAGAGCACTCCTCTAGTGTTGCAGATCAGCACCTTCTTCTAAAAGTGGAGGTCGTCAGAGGACAGATCAGTGATCCCGGCCTTTCTCTAGTGAGTTGGCGTGATTTACAATTGCAACATAGCCGTTCAATACATTTAGAAACAATGTAAAGAGCTCCTCATAATCCTGTTATACTGCCATAGTGCTGTTACGTCCAACGTCTTTGAGCACGACACGTTTCACTTTGCCATTCCTCATGCGCTCAACTTGGCCGAGGCGGGAGCCACTGTTCGAGACAAGAGGTTAGGTGCGCCATTCATACGTCGGATATGCTATTTCTTACATGAAAATAGGTTATCTCTTTTGCACAGAAATCATGCCTTCCAATCATGAACTACAATTGATGCTTGTGAACACGTTACGCAAGGTATGTAACTCGTGCTGAACGCCGAATATGCCTTTAGCGGTATCTATAGGATCTGGAGAGTGTTGAAACAGCGCGAATTTGTCTTGCATTGGACAACCTTATATCCTCGTCAACAGACGATATGATCCCTGCAGTTCAGCCTCGCCTCCACGACTTGCTCGGGCATAACTCGTCAGTATGTGCACTTGCGAGGAATCCTTCTTGACCACTTATTGTGCATGGTAGACCTCACGTTCGCCGTCGCGTCTTATTAGCGTTCAGAGCGCTATCACGTCACGACGAAGGTATAATGCAAACATTAGCGCATTCGCTGTTGCGACGACTGAAGGACCCGGACGCGTCGATATCAGCTGCGGCGCTGTTAGCTGCTACTGCATTCGGCAAGGTTTTTCAATTCTTCGTGTTTTCCAAAGGCCGTCGAACTTATCGCATGGCAGAATGATGAACTATACAAGCATGTAAACGAGCTTTTCGCTTCTAGTCCGCATCATCGGTCCAGATACTGGCTCCTGGTAGGCATGCGTGCAATGCAGATCATTGGGTATATTCATCTCTAGAGTTTATATGTCTTTCGTTGACTTTGATCAACAGGTTAAGAGACGACCATCTTCATATCGTGATTAGACTTATACGAACAGCAGCAGCTCACAAAGACTATCGTTTGTGCGCTCCAATGACATTTGACATCCACTGATCCAATTCTTAGCAATATTACTGGCTGCCTATCTCCTCATTTCGTCAATGCGAAGCGAGAGTTTTTCAACAGTATCACCAACCTCCAGACGCGCATTGGTTACCGACATTAGGGATATTCTGTTCTCCGAGGATCCAGATGAACAATACCTTTTCCTAGCGTGTATTGAGTGCGTTGATCCCAAGTGGTGGGCCGGCACAACACCCGAAGTACCTACACTCCTTGAGGAACAGGAAGTAGGGCTTTTTATGCGTTTTCTGGACTCTCCCGACTCCCTCATACGCCGCAAGGTATCGCTGTCTCACTTCTCTATACGACACCTCGCTCAATGTGGATAAGGTAGTGACCATTCTCAACAAAATTGACCGGACTATTGTTTCCACATTTTACGCGCAGTCTGTGGAGAATATACCAGATGGACTTGCATTCGACAACAAAGTCGAGTATACCTGCCGCTTGCTTGAGGTTCTGGAGCTTCAATTCGCCGACGATGGAGAAGGTTACGCGCGCCAAGTTATAGACTTGTTCAAGAAGCTGGAGCCATCTGCACCGGAATCAGCCCGCCTCTTAGATGTTGCGGTTGAGAAATTATTGACCTGCGTCCGCGATAGTGCGTTGTTCGTTCTTCAGCTTTTGGTCTCCTAGCCGATGTTTATTTAGATACGTCTATGTTCAAGATAGCATCGGCTACCATCTTCGTGGGCTTCTTACTTGAAGGAAACGATGTCGGTCCGACGTTGATGGTGGTTATCGCCGCTCTGGCGTGCGAGTATTGTGGTGCACTATCTTTTCCGCCGGAGGATATACTGAATGGGCTGTCAACGAGACTCCTTAGCCTTTCTGGTAAGCTCGATATCATTTCGGCTCCGTTTTTTCCTCTGATGCGTGTATAGTCTCATTGCAGGACGTCTGCCTTATTACAATGTTACGGGTATCTGCAGAGTGCGACCACGTGTCGGACGATGTGCGGACTGTGGTATCGCATCTGTCTGGCCTTTCAAAGAGTTACATTCGCAAGGTATGTCCGCATCTTCTGAGCTCCTTGCGTAGCTCATTTCTGTAGCGCTGCGACCAATTTCTAGATATTTCGTCTGACAAAGAGCTTCTTCTCCGGGCCCTGCACTCGGCCAAGTCGTATACGGTGAGTACTCTTGAATATAATAGCGCTGCCATCTTTAGGCTGACGAGCTACGGTAGCTTCCCCATGTCGTCGAAGCTCTGGCTGATGTTGGCACCGAAGGCACGGTATCGTCTGGACCTGGTAGTGCACACAAAGGCGCGACAATGTCGCCGTCATCATCGCCTTCCTTGTCTGCCAGCAAGTTGCGGTATGCCGCATATGACGCGCCCACTATTCCCAAACCGCGACCTCGGCCGCGAAGACGGGCTTCGGTGGCGAGGAGTGAGACTGATAGTCTTGATTCTGTGCTCTCTCGGACGATGACCCCAGGGGAACTGGCTCTTGCTACGCAGGAATTGGAGGCTTTGTCTTTGGTTCGTGGTTGTGCTGTTGACAAGAGTTTCATTAATATGATAATATCAATAGTCGCCGCCCCCACAAACGAAGGAACCGGCGGTAAGAGGAACGGTCCTTTGATAGTTGGTACTTGTTCTCATAAATTTTTCGTTAGGCGTCGAGACCGGATTTGATAGCGTTTGATACTCCATTCCTCACGGACCCACCTTTGGTGGACGATTCGGATTTGTTCCGCAGTGAGTTGAAGCCTGCGCCCGAGGAAAGTTTCGAAACACTGTGGAATTCGTTGGAACAGGCTACATCCTCCAGGGGGTGGTTCGAGGGGTCGCTGGATGTTTTAGTGGAGCGGCTTAAGAGCCTGCAGGACGTCAAGGTGGTGATTGTTCCGCCTGAAGAGGCGCCGTTCATAGGTATCTTTGTTTCTTTCCTTTCAGCGGTGGTATTGATTCAATGACTAGGCGAGGTCAAGGTCCTTGTGCAGTCTTCAAATGAGAAAGCTCGTGTTGCGCTCCGTGTGAAAGCGAGCGATGAGGAAGGGTGTTTGTGGAGGTTGAGATGTGCTGACGCGCAGATAAGGGTGGTCGTTAAACGGTTGTTGAGCGATGAGGGTGATTGAGGCTTGGGGCGCACTCATATATACACAATGGATTTATGTAGCGACCTTTAAACCGGGAATGAAGTATAGGATTTTGGATCAGAGGCGGGCCCCGGTTCTTCTTGTTCTATGACAGGGACCCAAACCCTGGATCAAAATCATATTTCTTGCGGTATATGACAGAAATCTATTGCTTCAACTCACTAATACAGCTAATTAGACAGTTTAAAACACTTCCTCAGTTGCTTGGAGCCTGAAAGGAGAATTCTAACATATTGTTGAGGGTTCTGCTAGCTATGCTCTTCTACTGGAGGAGCGTGGGGAGGTCGCGCAGTGTTCAATACTTCGCACTTCCTGATTTGAGGAAGTCTCATTCCCCCCCTTCCTGCAAGGCTGTGGTTGGACCAGGTTCCCTGGAAACACTTCTACACAAATGTATACACACAGTCAAGTACTATTCCACATGATCATCTAGATCTTGGTCTCGAATAATAGTTCTACTATTCTAAAGAGTTTTCTACGCCACAATTACCTTCACGTGAAGGGTTCGTGTCACAGAACGTGACGAAGATTATTCCGACTCGATCACAGCTCGATCATGTCGTCGCTTTCCCTTCTACTCTCACGTCTTACGATACCGTCTGATTTTGCGCGTTATGAAGCAGTATCTGATCCAAAAGTCATCTCAGAGCTGGAATTATGGAAAGACGACGCGTCTCGTGTCTTATCCGAAGTGAAGAATTTACTGGATGAGAAGATATCAATACAAGAGCACGCCGATGTGGTATCCGCTGTGGCGCCTTTCACTGCCGCCCACACTTGGGTAACGCCCGAGTCGAAAATCGTGTCTTCAGGTGCGTGTGGCGCTTGTTGCGGTTTTCTTCCTGCTCAATTCTGCGCAGATATACTGCATCAGTTGCCCGAACCAGATGGTCAGCTTTTGGAGCATATTCTCATCCACAACGTGAAGCCGCTGTTCGTCTCGTCACCTCATCCACACCTGAATTTATCAACGGGTCGACGATTGGCGCGTCCGGCGGGGGGCCCGATGAACACGCAGGATTTCTTTGAAGGGCAGACTTGGAAGGAGCATCCTGGTACCGCGGAGGTTGTGCTATACGTTGTGCAGAATCTCAAGGTACGGTGGTGTACCCTATCCTCCAATGTCCCTCTTAGATTTGAAGTAGGCCAGCGAGTATGAAGGTGTCTGGCATCTCGTCATTCCCCCGGTCATGACACTGCTCGACGACTACCAAGGCCTGTATAAGCTGCGGGGCGTGCAAATAGTCGCTGTGATGCTGGGCAACGTACCTGGCCAGCTTCTCAAACGCACCGGAGTCGACTCGCTTCTCATTCAAGTACGTTCATGCCGAGCTACGACATTACTTGTACTCACCCTTTTCAGTCATTGTCGACATGCATGGGGCTTATACGCGACCCGGAGTCTCCTGATCTGTTGCGGGCATCGATAGCGGCTTGGTTGACTCTGACAATGAAGACAACGGACGTAGGGAGCGCGGAGCAATTCGACAGGCTTAGTGTTTTGCTAGGTGAACATATCATCGGATCCGTGTGGCTGTACGGGTCTGCCATTACGTCTGTCATCCTTGCTACCGTAGAAGCCCTACCGCCTGTTGTACGCCAATTGGGTATTGGGAGTGCGCGTTTTTTGAAGGTTTTGCCTTCCCTTCGTCGCGTATTCGCCATGCTTACAGCTCTTGGGACAGGCACTTATGTATCAGCTGCTTTATCCGCTTCAGCAGAATTCTGCGGATACTGAGATGCAGCTGAGATCGATAGACGCTCTGCTGGTGGTCATGGAGGAATGTGCACCGCAGATATCGCATTGGAGGGGAGCCATCTTGAATGCTGTGGCTCGCTGCTTCGTTGCAGTACAGGAAGATGGTATGATGCATGATTGGTGTTTGTCTAGTCTCTCAACATGAGTATATAGGTAAGGTTACGAGCGAGCTGGCCATATCGCTGCGGAGAGTCTGCCAGGAGCTCTCAAAGCTGTGTCCTTCGGTAGTTGAGGTGTGGTTTCACCAGAATTTTTATGTGCAACTGTCTGAATGCCGTCTGGAATAGGATGAATTTCCTCGTCTTTTGAGATTGGATAACGATATGTTTTGTGTTTTAGTTGGAGACCTGGTAGTCAACCGGGAGACTGAACGATCCGTGTAAAGTCGAGTGGCGTGGAACTTGAAGGGAGCCGCTCACTCGTCGATGGGGGGCGGTTGTTGATTAGGGTGGCGCAAAGTCTCAAATAACACGTGAGGCCTTACAATCATCAAAATTCGTGAAGCCTCAGAACTCGCTCTGAGTACAACTATCCAACTTGTGAAGCCTCAGCATCTGTCTGCTAGCTGGAACTACCGGGGCACGAGTGGCGCACAGAAGCACAGAAAATACCCTGAGATGGTCTTCAGCTCTGAGAAATCCCATTGTTGACCATTAGAAGTGCTAGTTTGGAAAATTTGGGATATCTCAAGGTCAAGTTGTGGGGATTCGCCGCGGCCGGCAAAGTGGCAGATCATTTCGGAGGCAGACCCGATAAGTCCGCTTTTCCAGATACTACCACAATGTTCAGTGAAGCCTCAAGAGCTAGCACTAATATGTGCTTGTACAGAGTTCTACTGGAGAGGCGCCGACTGCCGTCGGCGGAACCCTTGCTAGTTGAGTGGAGATCAGAGTGTATTCTACAGGTAAACAAATACGAGATATCTAATGACGATTTTCAATATGTATGTCGCCCTTTCGCGGAGTTCAGGTCGAAGAACAATTCGGCTGCTGAGGGATGTCGATGTGGAGGTTTTGAAGAGTGGGCACGAGCCAGAGTTGATGCAGGAGGATGACAGACTAGAGGCGCTGAATGAGGGGACAAAGAACGATTGGAAGAAAATTACAGACCAGCAGACAGCTATAAGATAGGAAAGAGATAAGTGATGGCAAATGCGTGAAAGTGAGGTCATACATCATACACAGGCAAAATGCAGAATTTGCCAGAGTAGTGCGTCATCGGAGGTGCAAGGAAATGTCAACGCCGTGAAAAGAACGACGGGCGGCCAGGAAGTGACAGCAAAATCACTGGACTACGGTCGCGTCGCGATGGCTGAAGGAAAAAACAGGGGAGCCATGACCATTTTTAGCATTCAGTGGCAGTGGCTAGAGTTGATACGTATTTACGAATTCACATAAAACGTGAACCAATTCTAGGTGTGGGAGAACCCTTGTCTAGCAAGGGGATGCTCTTGTTGCTCTCTCAACTTTGTGTCTGCAATGCCTAGCCAAGCACAATTTTTCTTTGTTCCAAGCTTTCTCAGTTCCTGTGGATAATTCCTTACGCAAGTCTTATCGGTCAATTGCAATTCTTCAGTAGATAACTGACGTAGTTCTCTTCCTCACAGAAAAAACTACAGCTTTTTGCCTACCATGACTCGCCCCATGACTCTGTTCAAGGCTTCCAACATGCCCAAGAGACTCTGTTCCCTTTTCGTACTTGCAGTGGTACTTCGAGGAGTACAATTGACCAGCGTCATCTCTACTACTCTATCTTCTACAATTTTTACCGCGGGCGATTTGACGTACCTCACGCCCGCCCGCGCCCTCGATATCACACCATTCACGTCCCTCTATACCAACGAGTCGGTCATTACTGGCAGCACCATCATCGACGCGTTGAATCAATACGCGTCAATCGATGATGTCTGGACTTGGGACTTCATACATTCCCCCGGGTCCACGCTGTTCATCACGTATAACGGAGCGGGCACTTCAGTTCTCGACTCTTCAGCGCATGACTGGCTGGAAGACAATTCTGTCGCATTATATCAGGACTCGAAATTCAATGGGAGTGAAATAGCACCCTGGCCTTATACCCTCTCCTCGTCGGGAGGAGTTGACAAGGTTTACCGTCTATATCGTGACAACTACGAAGCCTTTCTTTTCGGTTGCATTCCAGACGAGAGTGCGCCTTCTGCATTCCAAATGGCCGATACGTACATTCCAGGCAACCAAGACTATCTCATACCAGTACCCTCTCGCCTCTATTCGTTATTGGACACTCGTCCGCTCGCGGGAAAGCGTTTCGCCTTGAAGGATATCTATGACGCCAAGGGTCTGCAGACGGGCGGTGGGTCTCGTGCGTATGAAGAAGTCTACCCACCCGCGACGGAGAACGGGCCGGCTCTGCAGAAGCTGCTCGATCTGGGTGCAGTGCCGGTTGGCAAGTCGAAGACATCGCAGTTTGCGCATGGTGCAGACCCATGGCAGTTCATTGACATTCAATATCCGTGGAATCCCCGGGGTGATGGGTATCTGACTGCTGCGAGTTCGAGCTCTGGTTCAGCATGTGCGATTGCCGGCTATGATTGGATTGACTTTGCGTTGGGAAGTGATACGAGAGGAAGTGTCAGAAAGCCGGCCTCGATTGTAGGAGTTTACGGGATACGGCCGTCTTGGGGAAGCCTTGACACCACGGGTATTATTCCACTCGCGTCAGAATTGGATACCCTGGGATTCTTTGCTCGTGATCCCAAACTGTTTCACGAGATCTCTACTCTTTGGTTCGTCCTTCACACCTTGTCACGCAGTAATATTGAATTGTATATTTTAGGTATGCCGACGCGCCAACCTCATCCAACTCGAGTTTTACTCGATACCCCTCAAAGCTCATCGTCCCGTCTGATTATTTCCCTGTTCGGAATGATGCCGCACAGGCGCTATATGACAACTTCATCGACTTTCTGGCCACCAATTCTAACATTACTTCCGTTTCCATGAATATCTCCGCCATCCTTCGCACGTCCGAAGTCCCTGAAATATCCAACTTCACCGCCTTCCAGCTCAATTCCAACAAGCTCGCCGAGTACTATTCATGGCAAAACGTTGGCAAGCCGCTCGCAGAGATCTGGAATACGACGTATGGCGGATATCCGGCATTTGATCCAAACCCCAGAAACGCCTATGTTCGGGCACGGGCTATGAGTGAGGAAGATTACGAGGATGCTGTAGCGATAAAGCAGGAGTTTGGCCGTTTCTTCACAGAGAACATCCTCACCTTTGATGAAGACAGCTGTTCCAATGCGATCATGATCTACGACATTGGCACGGGCGGTCTGCCATCGTATCGCGAAGAGGATCTGAACGCGCTGGAGGGCGCCACTACCGTCAGTATCACCGTGCCGAACGGCGGTTTGGCGAGCAACTACTTGGCGTCGACGGCCGGATGTCCCGATTTAACTGTGCCGCTCGGGCAGGTCGAGTATGAGAGCTACATCTCTTTACAGACGGAAAAGCTGCCGGTGTCTGTGCAGCTCGTGGCATACCGTGGGTGTGAGGGTATGCTCTTGAATCTGATCAAGGACATGACAGAGAAGGGTTATCTGGTGACGACGAAAACTGGCACCGCCGCTTATTGAGACGTGAGCTTGCGAAGCAGCGGCCATCGTTTTACTGAAATCTTTTCTGTTTCTCGCACGACGTTATTCCTTGTAATGCTTCAAGTGGGTCGCCTCGTCTTCTTAATTGATAGGGAGTTCGTAAAACGATCTGGAAGTATCGCGTTGCTTTGTCGACTCGCGAATTGGTATGCGAACCCCTTTCATCGCAAGCGTTTGTTCTCGTGATCTCCGGTTCGTCCCGGTCCGGCGGTCCTGGGTTCAGATGTCATCATCACTTTGATGGACAGCCAGCGAGATCTCCCTTGCCTCGTCACTATATAAGCAGAGGCAAGAACTGATATGTTCAATATTTCCCGGGTACATGCTGCTCCGACTACCCGTTGAACTTCTGAACTTGGTTTCCAGGCAGGTTAGGGGTTTTCTTTCGCTCTTTATCCTGTATTTCTTACTCAGTCAACATTGACAGCTTAAATCCTCCGATTTGAAGAAATTGCGGCAGGTCTGCAGAGCGCTTTCATTGCTCACTTCCCCCCTGGTGTTCAAGAGACTGGTATTGGACATTGACAGCGATCGTTTGGGTCTTATCCTTGCTTTATTAGACGACATCGCCTCCGGCAAGAGTAACGTCGGAATACACATCCAATGTCTGGAGATAAACTCCTTCAATCCACCCCCGTATAAATCCCTCCAGCTGTGGCAACGGATTACCAAGAAACATGCTCTTGCGTGTCGAATGGTCGAGGACCAGTTCATCTCGGCAATCCCTCACTTTGTATCCGTGAAATCTCTTTCGTACGTGGCGCCCTCCTCCTTTGACCAACTCACGATAGTGATATTGCGATGTATTAGCCTGAATATAAGCAATATGCAGTTCACCGAAGCCGCTTCGGAGGATAGTATCATGCGACTGCTCAGCGCGTTGCCCAAATTATCCCACCTCTTCTTGAGTGTGCCCAACGACGTTGACGTGAAGATTCCGGAATCTCTTTCGCGATACTTCAATAATCTATCGGGATTGCACTTTACCGGGGGCACCTCACTCCACTGTGATACGCTCAAGTCCATCGTCGCCCATTCCCCGAACCTCATAACGCTAAGCATCGATGGGTCACCATTATCCGTGGACGGCGATAGGTTCGTCTCCATCGCTCAATTGGTGTCGGCGGTCCCGGTCGGCGTTTCCCTTCCGCTGCAGACGCTCACTCTCGGGACTATCTCCTTCGATTCCTCCATTGACTGCCATCTCCAATCCCTAACCACACTCAACATCACCCCCGACTTCCTCGATGTCCCGCCACACTTTTGGAACACGCTTCAATCCAGCCGAGTTAAGTTGCAGAATCTTACCGTTCACCAAGGCGATGCTCCGCTTCTGGAATATCTACAATCGTATTCTGGGCTGGTGTCATTGTGTTTTGACTTGTGCGGGTTTCGGCACAACGACCGCAGGGACTCGGATGCGATGGCAGATGTCATGTACCGCGGTGTCCTTCCCATGCATACGGAGAGTTTGAAGGTCCTCCATATCAGAACGCCATATGAGGGTAAATGGACTCTCGGGCGATCACAATTAGATGGTATCCTCACATGTCGCTGTCTGACGTCGCTGGTTATTGGTGTTGGATTATCCGAAGTTGAAGCCCCCGAGGAATTTAATGTGATTGTACGTGTTCCCCGTTCGTTGTGGTGTTCACCATCATCTGATGGTTTCGTCTTTATCGCTAGAACCGCCTCTTGAATGCAGTCGATCACAATATCCTGCCGAATATTCGTGTGACGAGGCTCTTCCTGGCGTACCCGACGAGTGCCCGCGCGATGGGCGATTCCGTCTTGCTCATGCACTCGGCTCATGGGGTGCGTGGAGGTGCTCTTTTGAATGCACTAGTAAAGAAGTATACTTGCGCGTGGCCCAGCTCAGCATTGATCGATCTAAAGCTATCCACCGGCCACCTACATGTGGGGCACGCATCTTTGAATACTTTCAAACTGGGGAGACATCGAGTAGATCGTCAATGGCGCTTTTCGCTGCAGATACAGACGTCGTCGAGGAATGTTTATTAGACATTTTACACTTTAAGTAGTAGACATAGTTGGAATTGAAATGAACTTAGATTTCAAGACAAAATATCCGATCAAGGGCAACTACGTACACTCGAGAAGTCTTAATCATACACGCTTGCAACGTTACGCCACATAGATCCACTAAAAAGTAACCTTAGCGTTCCGATCGATCGAAGCATTATTGACAAAGGAACCCCACATCAGCGCAGAAACACTGCCTAGAAGTGGGCTGAAATGGAATGAGAGCCATGTCTTCAAGAAATAAGAAATTCAAGACCCACGGTCTAGCAAAAGGATCTGCGGATTGCTTTGCCTGCTGCTCAAGTATGTCTGCTTTGAGAGCAGACAAAGGATACTCAAACGCAAAAGAAAAGACGTGTATCCGACTACCACATTTCAAGATACTACTTGCCGACCAGTGCGCCACCAAAAGTGTTGCCGGCTTGACGAACTGCTACGCAAACAGTGCGAGGCAGGTGGCGCCACACAGACCACATGATGAGAACTAGTGCTGTATGCTGATGCAAATCCATGAGAGGTGTTAATACTCCAGGGGTTACGGCTGTCCGTTTCGACGATGTGGATCGCCGTCTCGAGATAATAGACAAAACCCCGCTGTCAAACATAATAGGGTTAAAGATTTCGAAACGGGCTTTGGTGTGAGACAAAAGCTTCACTGAGATGTCAGTGAGTCCATTGAATCGGCGCTAGCAATTTAAGCTCATGACAGGCAGACACTCATAGCCAGCAACAGTGACGAGAAGATTCTTCGCCACAATTTAGAAAGATGGCATCACCACAAACTTCCCATGACTGTACACACACATGAGAAAACAAGAAACAGTTTCGTCAACGGAGGTCAGAGAACGTACTGATGGGTTGTAAAAATACGAGCGGGGACTGTTTTGTATACAAAAAATCAGATCTTAAACAAAAGTAGGATCAAACACACGGCTGCGACTGAGGTCAATTTAGGCAGAAGGTAGTAGGAGAAGAGCCATCAGAGACGTAGAAAACGTAGCTGCAAGCCGTGTGAGATATCTGTCAAGCGAAGCACTGGGCGGTGGGGGCTACGTTGGAACGCGCTTGAACGTGGGGCGTGAGAACTCGACGACGATCCGACGGGTGTCGGTCCGAAACCTTTCCAGTCACCACAACGCTGAACGCGGTAAACGTCAACGCACTAACAAGCACTACAGCAGGATTTATGGGCTTCCATTAAATCACCTCATGCTCAACTTTTTTGAAGTTCAACAAGCTCCAGCACCAATACAAGTGTGATATGGAGACACTCGTCGTGGACGATACAGCTATTAACGGCCACCCAATCCACTAGTCTTCTTTGATTCTGACTTGCTCAAAGCACCCTACTGCTCCACTTCTCCGACAGAGTCTTTCCTCTGAGGACCTAGATTACATATCTGGCCTTTCTCGCATACTCGAATTCGCTATCGTGCTATGGGAAACTTTACGCTCTAGACAGGTGCTCTGCGGCGCATGCTTATCGTATACCTCTTTGTGGCCAAAGAGGTCATCAACACAAATGCGCGCCCCCCCTCGAGACCTTGCGCGGGCGATGCTGCTTCCTCGAGGTCTTGCATGCAAATGGCAAGGGAGTTGAGTATAGATGCAACGCCCTGAGGCTTGTTATCTCCTCGTCCGCCATGTTTATCCCTATCAAACTTCTTTCTGTGGCGTTCTTCAAATTTCAGGCGAGGGCTGCTCCGTCCGCATTTCCTATAGAGGAGCGACTTCCAGTGTTATCACATCTTGCAGAGTACCAAACACCGCTGCTATCACATTTGTGCGTCCCATTTCTGTCTTTTTCGCTCTAGCCATCTTAGTCGGTGCACAGGACGATGGGCCGTACATCTACATGAACGATATCATCAAGACACTCAAAGATGCTGATGCTAAAGCGACTTTTTTCTTCAACGGCAATAATTGTGCGTTACGACAATCCGATAATCGCTGCATTGACTAACATACATTAGTTGACTGTATATACAACTCAGCTGCGGCCGCTCGCGTAAAGCTTGCTTTCGATAACGAGCATCAAGTCGCGTCTCATACCTGGAGGCATGCGCATCTCGCGCAGCTGTCTGGATATGATTTTCGGGGTGAATTCTCCAAGACCGAAGGTATGCAATCATCCTTTAGGCGACTCTGTCATCATTGACGCAGTCAATAGATGCCATAAAGAAGATCACTGGCGCTCGGGTGGCGATGACCAGACTTCGTACGCTGACTTGTCTTCTCCTCGAAATAATGGTCTCAAATTTGCGTAACGTTCAAGTCTCTCGTTCTAAAGGTCGCCGGCGATCGCGGGCAGACGCTTGTCAACTGGGACTTTGATTCTGGTGATTCTGCCGGGGCATCGACGTCAAAGTCTATACAGCGGTAGCGCAACGGAAATCTCGTACTGTTCTTACTTTAAACCATGAGACATATGAGGGTACTGCGTGAGTACTTCTATTTTGAGACTTGCAGCATCTCAAACTTTGGCAGGCACACCGTTCTTCCCAAGGCAATCTCTGTGTTGAAGTCGGCCGGGTTTAGGTTGGTCACTGTGGCGGAGTGTCTTGGGCAGCCGGCGTATAAAGGGGCGCCTGGGGCGCCTTCGACGCGCGTCTTCGTGGAGATGTTGAAGTTCTTGATTGAATGCATGTAATTCTTCATAAATTGTGTTTCTTACTGAAGATGCACCATCACCTGCACGTGAACGTCAGTGGCTCCTTCGCGTTCTATGGGCGAGGGGTTGTTCGCGCGTGTTCTCTTATCAGGGGCCGAATACCTACGAAGAACGCGTTCAGTAGATTATGTATTTTTACGCCTCAATTACTACGTGTGGTATCGGATCAAAATGCCTGCGTTTCGGACCCAAGAATCAGTCTCCATATCGCTCGCTGAGTATAGTTCTCCACAAAGTTGAATAGACGAAGATGATTGGGGACTGAGAATGACATGACATGCTGAATCCTCGTGTTTGTCACTTGTTGGCGAACACGTGCTGTGCACATTGCATTCCTGCATCGACGAGCAGGACGCTCGGTGCTCGTCGTTTGCCTTTCTACCACCACCATCATGAAGAGGTCGCAGTCGAGAGCTGCGTCTCCGACGCCGACTGCGTTCTCCGGTATATCCAACTATCGCACAGAGTCGTACCGCCCGATTCGAGACAAAAATGTACCGGCAGTGCCTACAATCGACTATCGGATGGTATCAAAGACGCATTTCGAAGAGCTGAGCAAGTATCTAGCCGCATATTTGGCGAAAGGTACGAGCTTGTTTGATAACTGCGCGCTGATCTTGACCGTTGTCTGCATACAGCGCCGCCCAACTCCCGGTCCTCCGCTAGACAGAAGCTGACCCGCCTCACCATTCAACAATTCCATGAACTGTCCACCGATGTCTACGACGAGCTCCTACGGCGACAAGACGCAACCGAAGGCAGGTTATCTCCTGTGCCTTTGCCTCTTTTAGCTCACTTTACGTCCTTAGTACCCTTTCTACCCGTCCGCGAAGAATTCCACCCGAAGCGCAACCAGGCTAGGCAAAAGCTTGCCACCTTGCCCACATCTCGCTTCGAGGATCTCTCCAGCGACGTGTATTATGAACTCCTCAGGCGTTATCCAGAGTTCAAAGAGGATGTAAGCTGAACACTGGTCAACCTATCAACTTTCTCAACATTACTGTAGCCCTCTGGACGGACATCTGCAGGATCAAACTACGACGACTATCCTGCTTCTGATTTCAATCCCCGCGCTACTACTTCTTCCCGAACCTCTGGACGAGCTTCCACAGACCGCCCGTCAGACAGCGGCTATGGCTCTGCTCGACGGCCCTCGGAAGATATGCGGCGCCGGCCAAGCGAGGACGTGTATGCAAGCCGCGTAAGCGACGACAACGCCTACACTCCAAGCCTCGCATCGCTTTCATCCCGTCGGAAACCATCACAGGATTCCAGGCGACAAATGTCCTCGGATACAACATCTCGACGGCAACCTTCTCAGGACACCACCGGCCGACGGTCGGAGGATCGCGAGCGAGATCGTGAATACCCAATTCGGCGACCAAGCGCGCCTAGTGTCAGTGGCACTAGTGATAGCGCAGGCACCGCAACCGCTCAAAGCGCTACGGCCACGAGCGGCATGATTATACCCAACAAAAGCACGATGGAGGAGGAATATATTGAAGTTCCATATGGCCGTGATGGTAGGGAGAGCGGCAGTACGACCGTTGATGATAGCAGCAGAAGTCGGAATGCTAGTCAAGACGTCACCTATATGGGTGGTATCAACCCGGAGGAGCCGGATAGCGCGAGCGACTATCCCAGCCCTCTGAGTCCTCGAGGTCCAGCTGGTGGTTTGAGCGGGTTGTCTGCTCGACTTAAAGGTGTGGAAGACGAGGACGACGAGGGAGGTGCAACACGCAGCGGGGACGACTACTTTGACAAGGCTTCCAACTACGGTCGTACCTCGGTAAATTCGGAGCGTTCGGTTGGCATATCCTCGCGGCTGAATGGGCGGCAAAGTGTCAGCGAGGACAATGAGAGAATGCGGCGAGATTACGAGTATAAGATTGCGACCATGCAGAGTCAGATCTCGACTATGCAGCGTGATCTGGATGATGCCAGTCAGTGGGAGAGGAAGTGGCAAGATGGCGAGGAGCGGGTGAGGCAGATGGAGGAAGAGCTACAAGGTGTACGCAGGGTGAGTATGTTTCGTTTTGCGATGATCTGTTCTCACTTCTTATTCAGCGTGCTGAGGAGCAATCTATGACAATGCGTGCTCTTCAGCAGGAGCTTGAAGATATTCGAGAAACAAGACAGCGTGAGAAGGAGCGTGAAGCTCGACGCGCCCAGCAGGACGAGGATGAACTGCAGATATTACGCGATCGCTGTGAAGTCCTTGAACAAGAGCGCGAAACAAGAGGCTCTGGCGGCGTGAGTATTTCATGACCTGTTTCAAATATTTTCTCACTTACTGTCCAGGCTGATCCCGAGGTCATCGAGCAGTTGAATGCAGACATGACTGGTCTTTTGACGGAGCTAGATCAACTGTCTCGCCGCAACGAGGAGTTGATGACCGCCAAAGACTCTGATCTGGTGGTAATACGAGATCTCGATCTTCAACTGAAGGAGTACAAACGCAAATACGAGCAAGCCAAGACCGAGTTGAGAAGTGTTAAAGGTAAGCCAACCACTCTGCTTTCCAAGGTTGATGTTTTACTTGTTTTATTTCAGCAACGTCCCAGCTTTACCTACAGGCTCCCAAGCTCGACAAGTTTGATGACCAAGTGCCTGTCACTGCTGATGGCGGAGTGCTGGACATACACTTGACTGCGTTCATGTCTGCCATAGATTCGCTTTTGACTGCTGCCCGGTCCAACGCTCCTACAAGAGTGCTAACACCGATGAAGGCAGTCGTCAACACGGTGACGTCTATAACTGACGACGTGCGAATTTACGAACGACGATCACAACGCGACCGAGGAGAGGTTGATCTTGAAGCTCTACGCTCATTACGCGACCGAGCTGACGCCACGCTTGGGAACCTTGTTGCGGCATCAAAGACGCATGCAACGAGTTCCGGGATGTCGCCCGTCAGTCTGCTTGATGCAGCTGCGAGTCACGTCTCTGCTACTATTACCGATATTACCAAGATGATCCTGGTGCGGAAGGCGACGAAAGCTGAGCAGGAGCAGTTTGCGTCGTCGCCGTATACACCGGGCGGGAGTGCTACAAATGGGTTTATGCCATCGTTGAGGTCGGTGGCTGAGAAGGAGGCACATCATCGGAAGAATAGTTCGGCGTTTAGTGGAACGAGCGGGCGGTATGGGGAAATGTCGAGGCAGCCGACGTTTGATAGTTATCGGCAGAGGACGCCCTCTGAGCATTCCAGCTCGGAGAATACGAACTCGCCGCCACCAATTTTTGATCGGCCGTCTGGAGTGTTGAGTGATGATTCGACGGCGGGAGAGACGTTGGAGGATAATTGGAATGAGCTCAAGGTAGGATTACGTTCGATTTAAAGAAATAGAGGTGGTGACAGACACTCTTCAGCCGTACATTGACACACAAACGTCTACTGTCATCGACTGCATACAAATTGTGTTATCGGGCGTGCGGAGTCCGACGCCTTCGCCTAACCTTACGGACAATGTGACGCAGATCATAACGATTGTGTCGAGTATTGTTGCTGTGTGCAAGGACAATTTGCCGCCTGCGCATGTGAAGCAAGGGACGGAGCTGTTGCAGGAGCTTTCTGAGCAGGCGACGAAGCTAAGCGATGTGCAGTCCCTGCCCGAGGTGACTAAGGAGTCGCGGCAGATCATGGCGCGTTCGAGTTTTGCGGTTGCGAATGCCATGAAGGCGCTCTCGAAGCTGGGAACGTGATATACTTTCTTACATTTTTCTTCCATGCATACGTACATACATACATACATTTTCTTCGTACTTGCTTTCATCGTCACGTTGCTTTTATTTTGTATAATTTAGGGAGTCACAGGGATGTTGGTGCTGATCGGGATTCAAGACGCGACTCTCTCTACCTCTTCCACCATCATGAGCTCGGAAATCCCTATTTTCGCGACCAACGAAAAAGTGCTGTGCTATCATGGGCCGCTGATATACGAGGCGAAGGTCATCCAGACGCGAACGGAGAACGGCAAGTGCCAGTACCTGGTGCACTACAAGGGGTGGAAGCAGACGTGGGACGAGTGGGTGCCCGAGGACCGCGCGCTAAAGTACAACGAGGCGAATCTCGCCCAGCAGAAATCGCTGCAGCAAAAGGCGTCTGCGAACCAGGCCGCGAGCAAGACCCAGGCTAAAGGTGCGTCCTGTCCTGTCCCGCCCCTCTTGGATGTTGCTTATAATGGATGGTTTTGGGGCTAGCTCCTTTAGCAGGAAGCAGTGCGCGTAACGCGCGCGATAAAGGCGGGCAGCGCGGGGTGAAGCGGGCGCATGATGTATGTCTGCTATGTCGCGTTTATTGTTCTCGCTAATGCGTAGAGGCGGTAGGAGGAGAACGGCGCGCGGCAGCCGCAGATGAAGCTCACTGTGCCGGAATCGCTCAAATGCCAGCTCGTCGATGACTGGGAGGCGGTGACCAAGAACCAGTCGGTGCGCCGTAACAAGTCTTACTCTGGGGGAGATGTGGCGTTAATGGATTGGGTTAGACGGTGCATATCCCGCGCGAGCCGAATGTGCAGCAGATACTAGCGGATTTTGAGAGGTTTGTTTTGGATAAGAAGCCTCCGAGGTTCGTTCATTGTGTTTTCCGAGTTGTTGTTCGTTCTTCATCCGTTTGATATAGTTTGAAAGAGCCAGAGGTTCTCGTGCGGACGGTCGTCAATGGCATACAGATCTATTTTGACCGCTCGTTGGGGTCGCAGTTGTTGTATAGGTTTGAGCGCCCGCAGTATGCGGCCATTAGGGAAAAGTATTTCACGGGGCAGCATGTCCATGTTGAGGAGAGTCCAGAGCTGAGTGGGTTGTATGGCGCGGAGCATTTATTGAGGATGCTAGGTTCGCGTTGTCGTTGTCGTTCTATCTTTGATTGCTTAAATGGTTTCAAAGTGGCATTACCGCAAATGGTGGCGCAGGCCAGCTTGGATGCGGAATCTGTGGGGCATCTGCGGGACTATGTGAATGAGCTGTTGCAGTGAGTATTGAGCGCTTTTTTCTTTTCGTATGTGAGATTGATTTTGTTGATGTGCAGATACATGGCGGACCCGGAGCGGAAGGATACGCTTTTCGAGAAAGAGTATGAGATTCACAGTATACAGTATCAGAATCTTTCTCGCTCTTAATCCTCACGTTGTCTATCATCATCTCACTTGTGTGTATCTTTTGAAGGTCTTCGTAGCAAAAAAGCGAGCGCCCCTCACGATGATATTGACACACCTCAGTTTACTCACGTTCGACGGCATATTTCTGGGACTGTGCCAGAAAGTGGTCTGCAATGTGCGAATACCTGGACGTTTATTCTCTCACATCTCGCTACGAGAGGGGCCGCAGAGTGAGGCCTGACTACGGAACCCCCCGAGATACGTGGGTGATCTCTTTATTATCGTTGGTCACGAACATGACCTCGCTTGGACATTGCCGCATGTCCTCTGAAGGCCCTCGAGAAGAGCCATCCTCGTTCAACTCTGGTAATCGCCTGGAGAGACCATGATGCACGTCGCTAGCGAGGTCCTGAAAGCGAGATGTTGGCAGCGTCGCAAGCGTTCGCCGAGCCTCGTTGCGCTTCGGGTGGAGTTTTTCGCGATGGGGTAGAAAGGGCATTACTGAAGACGTAAGGTCAGCCAAAACCCAAATCAAAAGAGCTAGACTGAACCTACTCTCGTTTGCATATTGTCGCCGCCTGAGCTCGTCGTAGGTATCGGTGGACAGTTCATAAAACTGGTGCGTCGTGATGCGGGACAGCTTCTGTTTAGCGGAGGACCGGGCGTTGGGCGGCGCTTTGTGCAAGATTTCAACTCAAAGCGCAATGCTGAAACAAACTCGTACCATTCGCCAAATATGTGGCTAGATACTTGCTCAGCTGCTCGAAATGGGTTTTGAATTCCTGTCGATAATCTATGTTGGAGGAAGTCGGTGGCTGCGAGCGCTCCTCCATGATGGTGGTGGTTGGAAGACAAATGGCGCGCGCCTAGCGTCAATGAAGAAAAGCAATATTGCAGCACGTGTTCGCTGTGTGTCTTCGTTGATCCGACTGTGGGCGGTGCCCACTAGGGTGGCGGAAGAAACAGCTTGTTCTTTACTGCATGTCATTTTACACGTAATTTACGCGTCACGTGACTGTATTTTACTGGTAATTTACCGAGCCATCTCGAGGGTTGTAAGTTACACAATGTGCAGTTCCATCACGTTACCGAAATGCCAGAAATTTTTTGACCCGTCATGCCACGCAGCTTCTTGGCTCACAGTCGTGCGACGTGCATTCTACTCTACACGTTGATGGCCCTTTCGAGCTCGGCACATTCGCAATTATCACACACCCACGGATCACAGCAGCGCTGTCGCAGTTGACGGATGCGGCTGAGGGAGGTCCAAAGAAGAAGGCTAGACTTGAGGAGCCCGAGAAGGAACACGAAGCGACAACAGAGGCCGCATCTGACAATACATTTAATTTTTCTTATGATTAGTAGGTAATATCGTAGTACAAAGTGGGAGCCATAATGTTAGCATGTTCCTCTGAAGCTGGTCTTCCGTGGCAGCATTGTGTCGGTCGGCGGCGTCGCGTCGCGCAGCGCGCAAAAATTGCACCTGAAGTGAGTCACGTGATGTAACTTACGCGGTAAATTACCGCGTAAAAAACCGAGCCCTCCGGGCTGACTTGGTAATCTACCGGTCAGAAAGTTTCAAACCATTTCTTACGCCACCCTAGTGCCCACCAGGGAGGAACTCATATCATTCGAAGGACCAGAGCGCTAGCGCCCCTCACGATAATATCGACTGTCATTTCCTCACGTTCGTTGTGTCAACGGCATGTTACAGTGCGCGTACAGTCCTTGAAAACTCATGTAGCTGCAGTGTTGATGAGCAATGACAAGCATCAACAACGCGTCCTGTCCAAGGCGTGTACGATCGCCAAATAAAAAATCAACTGATACCGAGAGATCAAAATGAAAGGGCTATATTAAATCAAGTGGACTTTAATTTGCGAGCGTCTGGACGTAAGTTATGTTTATCCCGCGAGGAGCGGTGAGTCCTGCCTAAGGTACCCCCCGCGACACATAGGTAACTTGGCTGGGAGTGTAGTTATACAACTAAGCCGCGCACTGATTTGCATACATATCCTCGTGAAATTCTGGATATCGCCTGGAGAGCTCATGAAGCACGTCGCTGGCGAGATCATGGAAACGATTTATGGGCAGCGTCGAAAGCTCTTGCCTAAACTGATTGCGCCTCGGGTGAAAATCATCGCGGGAAAGTAGAAACGGCACTAATGAGGACGTAGAGTCAACCAAATAGATTCAAAGGCGATAGACATAGACCTACCTGTGCTTCCGTATTGTCGCCGCATAAGCTCGTCGTAGGCATCGGTGGACAGTTCATGAAAGTGGTGCATTGTGATGCGGGTCAGCTTCTGTCTGGAGGAGGACCGCCAGTCGGGTGGCGCTGTTTGCAACAGCACTGATCAGGATGAGTGCCCAAATCACGAAACACACTCATACCATTCGCCAAATATGCGACTAGAGATTTGCTGAACTCCTCGAAATGGGTCTTGAATGATTCTATCATCCGATACTCTATGTCGGAGAACGCAGTCGGCATCGGTGACTGCGATAACGCCAGGATGGTGGTAGTGGAAGGCAAACGACGAAACGAAGAGGTTGACAGTGCACGGCACATGTTCGCTAATAAATGAGGATTCAGCATGCCATGATGCCATCATTGTTCAGTCCCCCACTCTGTGGATCCGTCAATAAGAGTTCAACGTAAGATTACACCTCAGCTATGGAAGTTGGTGATATTCAAAACACGATGACAAGAAATATATAAGCTCGCCGTCGTAAATGTTCATCAATAGATATTCTTCGGTGGGCCAGGCCCCGGGGAAGGACAACCAATCCCATCTTCCCCGCCTGTCCAGACACCGCTGACTTACGGCTGTCGATGAACCTGGATTTAGCAGCTAAGAAGGACAACTGCTCATGGACTGAGATGACAGGCGCAAAGTAACCTCTTCAAACTCAGACACGGAGGAGCGGTACTGTGGAGTTGTGGCTGCAATGAGACCTGTCGTTTTGGTCGTGCCAGGCGCGAGATGAATGGCTGGCGGAGGAGTGCTGGAGGCGGTAGTCCAGTTGTGCAAGGTCGACAGCGAAACCATGTGTGTTCGGAAAGCCGGATTGAGATAATGGCGAACGACTCCAGTCTGGCAAGTCATAACGAGAGATTGGCCCAGCCTAGGCGACTTTGACAAGTGTGACGAGGCGTTTGTGGCTTTGCTCTTGAGAGGAAGAAGGCGGGGTTGGCAGCAAGTAAGCGTTGGGGTCCGTATTATTAGTACAAGGCTCCTACATAATGTAGTTGATGACGAAAAGCTGTGTATCTTGCTGACACCTAGTCGCGTAAAACAGCCTACCAGAGAAAAAATATAAACATGTTTGCGCACCTTTCAAAAAGGATTGGGGGCTGTGATCATGAAGTACTTGGATACTCTGCTGTGTATGTGAACATATGATCGTCACACATTGCGCTATGAGAATCAGTCAAGTGGGCGGCCCACTAACACTGACTAAGGTACCGCCCGAGATACGTAGGCAACCTCTTTATCGTCGTTGGTGACGAACATGACCTCGCTTGGACATTGCCGCGTGCCCTCAACAAGCCCATCCTCTTTGAACTCCGAATATCGCCTTGAGATGTCATAAACTACGTCATTGCTCAGCGTCGCAAGATCTTGCCCAGCCAGGTTGCGAGTCGAGTGCAAATAATCGCGGCGGGTAGAAAGGGCACTGCTGAGGACGTACATAGAATCAGGGCAAAAAAAAAAAAAGTCAAAGGAAGCTTACTTGCGTTTTGCGTGTTGGCGCCGTATGATCATCGGTGGACAGTGCATGGAACTGGCAAATCGAGAGGCGGGCCAGTTTCTCAGGTTGTCTGGCGGATACCTGAAAGTTTTGGGTCAAGATTTGTGCGCAGTGATAGAACAAACTCGTACCTATGGCCAAATATGTGGCTAAATGTCTCGAAATGGTTCTTGAATACCATCCGATAATCTACGTCAGAAATTGCAGGCAACATCGGCGACTGCGATCCCTCCATGATCGTGGCGGTTGGAAAACAAAGCAAATGAGGCGCGCCTAACATCCTACGCGTCCATGCGGGAATTCAATATTCAATGGGCAAATGTTCGCCAAGAAATGAAGCACGAGAATGCATCATGTTACCCAACCATCGTTATCGATCGACTCTGTGGGGACCGGTACTCAGCGCGCAATATGCAAAGTGATTGGTGCGACATACATACAATCCACTTCGATCTGATAGCACACGTAGTAACCTATGTAGGCGTAAAAATACATGACAATAAGATGAACGCGTTCTTCGTAAGAAGACACGCGCGACTATGACGACCAAGGACGCGAAGCTAAAGGTCAAATTCTATGGAGGACCTTATTTAGAGTTTTGAACTCAGGGATACTGATCTCCGCTGCAAAAGTGTTAAGAAACTTGATACCTTAACGTTGAAAGGTGCCTACTTACATTTACTCTAAACTCTGGGTATCGCCTGAGGAGCTCATAATACACATCGCCGCAGAGTTCGTTGAAACAACATGTCGGCAGCGCCGTAAGCTCTTGCCTAGCCTGATTGCGCCTCGGGTGAAAATCATTGCGGGCGGGTGGAAGGGGCACTAATGAGGGCGTAGAGTCGGTCAATAGATCAAAGGCGATAGACATAGACTTACCTGTGCTTGCGTATTGTCGCCCATGAGCTCCTCGTAGACATCGGTGGACAGTGCATGAAACTGGTGCATCATGAGGCGGGCCAGCTGCTGGCTGGCGGAGGACCGCAAGTTGGGTGGCGCTGTTTGCAACAGCAATCAGAATCAGCGCCCAATTACGAAACACACTCATACCATTCACCAAATATGCGGCAAAATACTTGCTCAGCACCTCGAAATGGGTCTTGAATGACTCTATCATCCGATATTCTTTGTCGGAGAACGCAGTCGACCCCGGCATGATGGTGGTGGTAGGAAGGCAAACGACGGACACAGAGCATCCTGCGCATCGATTTAGGCACATGTTGGCCAACAAATGAGGATTCAGCATGCCATCATTGTGAGTCCCCAATCATCTTCGTCTATCCCAAATCAATAGAGATACGCATCTTATCTCAAGTGATCCTAAAGCCGTGTTCTGAGTAACCTGACAATCTTTCACTTTTCCAGTCAAGTCGAAGCCCTGCAGCAAGAAGCTAATTATTGTCCAGAAGAGGGAAGAGAAACTCACTGGATCAGCGATCGTTGCATGTAGGGGGACTATGAACGAAACGACGGCCTTGTTTGTTTTCGGCGATAACCACACTGCTTGGGATGCGCTTGTATTCTGTGGGAGCAACATGAGGCAAAAGGAGACCTAAACATCACGCCCGACAGTGGGAAACCGTCGAAGGACATCATTGAAAGCATATCATGATATTTACCTCGGCCGTGTTCTCGTTCGCAGCATGCATTGTAGTCGACTGTCACTTCCACATAGATGTCGCAATACGGAGACCAAATGTAGAATCCAGTACTCGGCAGGGCTCTATAATAATAATTCAGCATGACGATACACACCAAGCTCTACTACAGTTTTTTCGCCTCCCTCTCCGCCTTCCTTAAAGCTCTCCTCTGGATATCTTTGTGCAAGTTGTGGGTATAACTGATGAACAACTTTGGTGCGCCTATGAGAGTCATGGCATAGTCCATAAGAGCGTGACTCCAGTATGGCGTCGACGTCCCCGGCCTGCCGCTGCCCAACGCACCGCACGCCATACCAATCTTCCCGAGCACAGACCTAACGAAAGGTCCAGGCAGAGGAATAAGCGCGGAGGGCTTGCGTATTTTCGAAAGCTTGGAGACAACAAAGTAGGTATTGACGTGCTCGACGGTAATATTGTGCGATTTGACTTCGGCGGCCAAAGCTGCGGTAAATGTGGCGAGGAAGGCTTTGGTACCGGAGTACGTCGCGAGCATGGGAGAAGGTACGCCGCCAGCGAAGGAGCCAATGTTGAGGATGAGACCGCGTTTGCGCTGGATCATGCCTGGAAGGATGGTGTATGTGACGCGTAAAGTCGCGTTGACGTTGATGGCGACGATGCCTTCCAGCTCGTCCTTGGGAGTCTCGGCAAAGTTGACAGGCATGTTGTGGGATCTGCCGACGTTGTTTACTGAAGTTCATGTCAAGAGTAGTCGTTACTCGAGCAAATGTAGCTTACCCAAAACACCAACATCCAGAGTTGAAATGACCGCGGAAAGGTTGGCATACGCGGAATCATCGTTGACTGAAAAGTCCATAGCCAGAGTCTGGGTCTTAACAGACGAGTATTTGGAAGCTGCATTGAGGTAAGTGCAACTCTTGGACTCGCTTGCAATACGCACTTATTTCAGCAGCGGTAGAGTCCAGGACAGTCTGATTGCGCGCAACAAGGAGAACATTATATCCAGCCTTGGCCAGCTGGAACGCAAACTCTTTTCCAATGCCGTCCGACGCGCCAGTCACCACGGCCCAGGCGCCCTTTTTTGCCCCAAAGCGTTTTATCTGCAATGATAATGAACGCTGAGCCTTGAGACAGTGTATCCGCTCACGTTTTGGCCAGAAAGGATAAAGGTCTGCAGGAAGAACACCGTGCCCTGTATGAAGAGCCGGAGAACGTTGAGAGCACCCAGACCAGCGAGAACAGTGACTGGCAGCGGTTGACTGCGCGCTTCAAGGATGTCAGCGACATATACAAGGCCGTACGATGTACTCACCCAGCTCGGCTCCCTGTTGAGCAACTTTTTGGATGACGTCCATGGTGGTGGGGCAGAGAATTGGGGATGCAGGGATATATATGCGCGACGGGTTGAGCGGCAGTCACGCCGGCTATCTAACTTTGCACCATCATCCCCAATGACACGCTCAATGCCGTCTTTCCGCGTACAACGACGACAGCGCTCTTGACATCGTGGGGACGGAACGAAGAATTTGTACCTGGTACGGTACGGCCCGATAGAGATGGAGGCCCATCTGCTCTGCTAGGGCCGAGTCATCATCTGCTTTCATCTTTTCATCGTGATGGACATTGAACAGTGCGTTTTCGGGCGCTCATCGCTGTCTATCGAGTAACCGAACAAACCCAGGTTTCGCAAGGCCGGATACCAAGCCATAGATAGAATATGCGAATACTACTACTCGCTACAGGACAAGCCAGTGCTGCCCAGCGTCGAGCCTGGATATCTGCAGAGTCTCGTACCATGTATGCGTGACTGTCTTCATTTGGATCCGACTCACCATCCGTCTGATCAGCGTCTGCCCCACAACTTGGAGAAGACTTTCAACTAATTGCCGACGACTACCAGAAGCTTATAATCCCAGGTATGTTGAGCGATCAAACGACAAGACTATTCACTGAATCCGTTGTTATAGGCTTGACGCATTGGACACACCCTTCATTCTTCGCGTACTTTCCTACTTCCTGTACTTTTGAGGGCATCCTTGCTGATCTCTACTCTACCGCTGTCGTAAACCCCGGATTCAACGTGAGTATATCCGTCTAACCTCCCGCTGCTCATGTATTGATCTTGATGCAGTGGGCTGCCAGCCCAGCATGTACCGAACTCGAAATGATCGTCATGGACTGGTCCGCCAAGCTCCTCGGACTCTCGCCCGACTTCCTCAACACCTCTGGTATCGGCGGAGGATGTATACAAGTCACTGCATCAGACTCTGCGCTTATTGCATGCGTCGCGGCGCGTTCCTCGTACCAGAGGATGCATCCAGATACGAAAATGGAGGACCTTGTACTGTACGCCACCTCCCAGACACATTCCCTCGGCGTCAAGGCTGCTATGGTGCTCGGTCTCTCGTACCGTATCCTTCCAGTTAAGAAAGAGGATAACTTTGCATTACGTGGCCAGACGTTGAGAAGCGCGCTCGAAGAAGACGCGGAGCTTGGGAAGAAACCGTTTATTCTCAGTGGGTATCCACATATAAACCGTCTACTTCAAACTCACCCGTAATAGTCGCGACTGTCGGCACCACTTCATCCGGAGCTATCGATAATCTTCCAGAGATTAAGCAAGTCGGTATGTGTATTCTGACAATACCCCGTGTCGTCTCATCTAAGTGTTGAGTTTTTACCAGTCAAAGACCACCCATACCTCCGCGTCCACGTCGATGCCGCCTGGGCAGGCGTCGCACTCAGCTGCCCAGAATACCGCCAAGTCTGCTTCTTAGACGACATCAACGAATTCGCTGATTCCTTCTGTACTAATTTCCACAAGGTGCTTTCCTCTTCTCGTCTCTTCTCTTAACCCTGACATTCATCCCAGTGGGGTCTAGTCAACTTTGACGCCTCCACGCTCTGGGTGCGCGATCGCAAATACCTCACCGAGGCCCTGGACATCACGCCCCCGTTTCTGCGCACCAAGCAGGGCGACGCGGGCACCGTCATCGACTACCGCAACTGGCACCTCGCGCTCGGGCGGCGCTTCCGCTCGCTCAAGTTCTGGTTCGTCCTCCGCAGCTTCGGCGTCGCCGGCTTCCAGGCGCATATTCGCAAAGGTGTCGCGCTCAACCGCGTCTTTGTCTCCCTCGTAGAAACGTCCCCCGTTATCAAGCTCGTTACGCCTCCGAGCTTTGCGTTGTCTGTGTTCCGCCTGTGTCCGCAGACCCAGGGAGGGGAGGTGCCGCTGGCGGAGCTGAATAATCTGAATAGGATGTTCTTTGGGAGGATCTCGGCGCGCACGGATATTTATCTGACGCAGACGGTGTTGAATGATGTGTATTGTGTGAGGCTTGCGGTGGGGGCGGCGCTGACAGAGGAGGCGCATATAAGGAAGGCATATGAGGTTATTGAGAAGGAGGCGGAGCTGGCTATTGAGGCGTGGAAGGTTGTAGACGGTGTGGTGTGATGTCTGTAGTTTTGGGTGTACATGCATATTAGATGTGAATGATGATGGCCTTACTGTACATGTCGTTGAACAATTGACTGCGTGAAATAATCACAAACGGCTGTCTAGACTCTAAATAGTGTAGAGTCTAGACCTGATGCTGGAGTGTGGCGCTTTGGTGGCATGTTTCGAGACACGGGTAATGCTAGCCACGGTATGGCACAAGTGATGGTCGACTGCTATTCAAACTTAGTTGGAGATAGATTTTAGAATCTAATTAGCAGTCTTCTAAGTTCTAGAAATTAGGGTGGTGAAGTAAACCCTAGGTTTTGATACACCTCGGGTAGTAACGGTATTGATACAGTATTGAAACTGTCAAGGGCTGGCAGGTAGGTTTCGATACCGACACGTGACTACTACACGTGCCGGCGCGGGAGCGCTCAGAGGGCCTTGGGGTGGCGGGATCAAGGCGGGATGAGGGCGGCAGGGCGTTGCGCCACATCACGTGTCTGAAGCACGTGCCGGTATCGAAACCGTTACTAACGGTTTCAAAACCTGAGCCTACTGGGCGGTCGGTATCAATACCGTTAGTAACACCCCTGGGAAGTTTACTGCGCCACCCTAATCTTCTAAGTTCTAGAAATGTAAGTTGGGCCACATCGTATCAAAAAACAACGGTGACTTGAGGGCATTCCGACTTGCCTGGTTCGAACAGGCGACATTCAGATGACAGGTAACCTTTACAGTCTGACGCTCTTCCAACTGAGCTAAAGTCGGCTGAACGTCTTTTACTTATACAAATATACACCTTCAGCATCTCTACGGTAAAAAGCCACCAAATAAATCATTCTCGGCACTTTGTTGGTGCATCTAGTTTTCCGAGCTGAGCCCGATGAGTAGAAAGTGCTATAATATAAGTTTATTTTCAAAATCGCTTGTACCATGGGCAGGCGCACGCGCAGGTCTCGATCCACAAGAGGTTTTATTATTCACATATATGTCGGTGTAATTGAATGTCCGGATTCCGATACGTCAAGTAGGCATTGCTTTGTTCTAGTTCCAAATCCGGAAGTTGCCTCAGCCTCGGCGGGCGCTAATCGGGGGAAGCCTAAGGCTCGCGCTGTCCAGCTCTTCAGGCTCTTGCGGGTGGTGGTACCACGAGAAGGAGCGGATGGAGGGGAGCGTCGTGTGTGATGCGCCGCCTGGAGGGGGGAGCGCGGACGCCATGGCTGCGGATGCGACGTTGGTCGAGGAGACGTAGGTGGCTTTAGGCGGCTTTTGTCGAGTCCTTGATGGCGTTTGGGGAGACGGTTTGCTAGGCCGTTTGAACGACTTGCTATTAGGAGACTCGACGCCGCCGTTCTGTTTCTTCAATAGAGCCTTCTCGTATTTTTCACTAAAGTCTAGGTTTCAGCTGCACGTTGAGTGTATTATAATGAACCTCTTACTGATCCTCCGCGTGGCGAGTGTTTTCGCCCGACAGCGGAGTGCGGAAGGGACATAATGGACACTGATAGATCCTGTTTAATCATGCGACAAGGTCAGTGTGCTGTTGAAGAGATGTCGAGCCGTGATTCTTACCCGTCAGGCTGTCTGTTGTGTTCAAGAATATGCCCCCTTATATGCAATACCTCCTCGTTGCATATGTGGCACGTTTTATATCCTGGTTGCGTTTTCGATGGAAGCTGCATCATGTGCATTAATAAACGCGTTGTAAGAGGTGCAGAAGAGAGATACTTACAATAGCTCGTACATTTGGGTACGCAGAAACTCCGGAAGCCGAGCCCCACGAGGAGCCGTGAGTCGATGCGCTTCCTCTAGGCGAGCGGGGGCTTTGTACCACGTCGACGTTCATGTAGAAAGGAAGAGACTGGTCTTTGGACGACGAAGAGCGAGACATGGCGGGGGCGATGGAGATTCGCAGGGCGCTCGCTTTATAGACCAACTCATGGTCAGCCACAGACAAAGGAAGGCGTCCTCGATTTGTCAATAGATTGTATGGTACATTGATGGTCATGTCTGCGGTGCCTATCGCCGGTCAAATTGAGCATTGCATGCCAACCCTTTGCATGATGGGAGTCCAAGACCTTCGCAGCAAATGGCGAACAAAAGACCGACTTTGACCAGCGAGAAACCTGGGGCCTTTGGCTCATCAAAAATGGGGTATTGGTTTTGGGCCAACGGTAGAGTGTGATTGCCGGTCCAACGCTGAGACAAAGGCTCCGTCAAAGATATTTTAGAGCCAAGGACGCAGATAGTTCGCTCGCAAAGAGCACAGTCAGGGTCACGTGGGAGCAACTTTAATTTACCCCTGAGATCGTTCTCTGCCCCGGTTGATACAAATTTACAACTGCCTTCATTCGTCAAACCGTATTCGAAATCCACCTCGCCACGTCGGCGCTCCATTCCTCGCCTTCGCCAGTTCCCAAACAGAACGTTACGCTGAGGTGATTATGACCTTCAGCGATGAATTGCTCATGCTTCACCCCACGAGCGACAAGTGCATCCGAAAACATCTTCGACCCATCCAGGAAAGACTGGGGATCCCTTTCTGACACTCCAAGAAGGATCCGAGGAAATGACGCCACACGGTTTGCGTCTGCGGTTTGAAGGACCGACAGAGGTAATTTAGATGTGACCTCTCCTGCAAAGTATTCCTTCACGGTACTAGCCTGAAGGGTGGGGAGACTCGTGGCGTCGTATGCGTACGCCCCAGAGAACAGGATGACGCCTCCGATCTTGGGGTGCAGAACGTCAGAATAAAGCTCTGGCGACGCCAGCATGCTGAAGACATTGACGGCCCCGGCGGAATGTCCCATGACATAGAGGGAGTTTATGTCTGGATTCGTTACACCGTTGAAGAGAAGACTCTGGGGGTTCTCGACGACCCACAATAAGGCATCTCGAATATCGGCAGCTTGCTCTGGATGTTTGACCTCTGGGGAGAGTCGGTAATCCGGAACGATGGTGATGAAGCCTTTCCGGGAGAAGTGCATCCCCAGATTTCCGTAGGATAGTTCAGCAGGCGCGGGAAGCGTTCGTGAGCCAGACGTGAAGCCACCTCCGTAGCAAAAGACCAAGATCTTCGTTTGATCCTCGATGGTGGACTCTGGTGGATAGTATACGTCCAACTGACGGGTTTCAACATACAGAAACCTAGTTTGACTGATAATTATACCTTGTGCCGAGGTGCAGGTCCATATGCGAAGGTTCGCTTGGGCGTCTTTAGGATAGTTTCTTTGTTTGCCTCGAGCAAAGGCAGGAAGATTCCAACAGCTAGACGTCGGTTAGAATCGAGTAACGACGATCGGAGGAGATTGGCGCACTTGGGAATATGATTTTATAGATCTCGCGCTCTTGAAGTTGAGCTACTCGCTGCATGATGACGAGATATAAGTAGTGCTTATCAAGGAGAACGTGAGTGCGCGCGTGAGAGCAGCATCACAATGCTATCGACCCATGCTTGGTGGGAGAAAGGTACGAAGTCGGGAAAATGATCCGACATGCTACTTTCCGGACCGAAACCTTTCACTAACCTGTCAGTCAGTGTCTCTTAGACGACTTACCTCCTGCTAACACTTTCTGAATCTGAGTTTTCTTTTCAACCAGGATGATTGCCACATGTGAAACTACAGCACAAAATACACGAGAGTCAACCGGACCCTTAATTACACCCATCCATCCACGCCACCATTCCATTGCGCAAACAACTCGATAGGAAATTCCGCCGCCATCGCCTGATACCCAGCAACATTTGGATGCAAATAATCTCCCGAATTGAACTCCCTCCTCAGCTGAGCCGCATCCGCCGGGTCCCTCGTCGCAGCGTCAAAGTCCACCACACCATCAAACCATCCGCTATCCCGAATCCACGCATTCACGCGCTGCCGTGTCGCCTCCCTCACCTGCGTCGAGTACGGTTGTATACTCGTCGCGCACCCGGGCTCGCAGAACGGCGTTATCGTCGCGCCGAAGAAGGGTATCCCCGCCGCGCGCGAGCGTATGCTGAGCTGCGTGAACGCAGCGATGAGCGCATCACCGATCTTCTGCTGGGCCGCATCGGTGGAGGCGGCAACGCCAATGTCGTTTACGCCTTCGAATATCATGGCGTATTTCACGCCAGGCTGGGCGAGGACGTCCCGATCGAAACGACCGAGAGCGTTGGGCCCTAGACCATCAGCGAGGATGCGGTTCCCGCCTGCGGCTTGGTTGGCGATGGCGATGGTAGACGTGTCCGAAGATGACTGGAGGAGAGCAAGGAGCTGGTCGGGCCAGCGGTTGTTCTTGTTATCGTCGCTTCCCCGCCCATCTGTGATGCTGTCCCCGACAATCGCGAACGTGCTGTACGCGGGCGGAACCCACGCTTCCAGTGCGTTAAGGAAGTACCTACATTTAAACTGTTAAAATGACGCGTAAACTACGAGATGCGGCGTACTCACCAATGCGCTACACTCGCTGTCGATGCCCCAGACGCATTCTGCGCGCGCGTCGAGTCTCCGAACGTCATCCACGTCGTCGTGCGGCTCCCAGGGTGGCTCGTAATCGCGTTCCCCGCCTGACCACTCGCCAAATACATACTTACCGTCAGCTCACTCTGCGCTTCCACGTCCAGGTCAATGGGGTCAGACACGACTAAAGCTCCATTCGGGATCGTATACGACGCCGAGCCGCTGAAAGTCACATTCTGTAGCGAGCCCGTGTCGATGGAGCTGCTTCCAGCAGTACCATTGAGCGGGCGCGCAATGGTCACTGCCGTGATCGGCAAATCTGTCGTGCCAAACGCGTTTGAAAAACGCAAGCGAACGTGTGAGGAGGGTGCGGTGATGTGGATGGTCTGCCTGAGAGTGGCGTTGGTGAATACACCGCTGGACGTGTTGAAGGGCGCGGGGGGCAGATTCGCTGGTTCTGTTAGCTGCGGCATGGACGCCCAAGCCGTGATCCAGTGTCCCTCGGTGTGGTTGGCGCGCACAAGAAGGTGAGCCGTTGTGTGCTGGAAGAGCAGGGAGACTACGAGTATGAGGAGTGGGGGAGCCATCATGGCAGCTGCCTCGACGACGGGTGTTCGATGTCACTTAAGTATGAAAGATTTTTTTTGGCCTACGAATTCCGGAGAAAGACCGAGCTGGTTCTATACCGGAAGATCAGGCGAAGCGTCATTTGCAAGGCGCATGATGATCATGGGATCTCCGACTCTAATCTCATCGTTGGTGTAATTGCCTCTAAAGACATCGGTGTTGAGGTTGTCTTGGTTTG
>JADNYV010000237.1:0-54177 GCA_015501055.1 Mucidula mucida
ACAGCGTCTTCTGTCATAGCAGTCTAACTTCAAACAGGAAAAGCCGCTTTTGCAGGTGCTCATCAAGAAACGGGGTCACAAATGTCTTTTTCTTCCAAAATTTCTCTGTGAACTCAATCCAATAGAGATGGTTTGGGCACAGTTGAAGCAACATGAGTGCATTCTTTTTCTTCTCAGCACACTGTCTAAATTATTCAGTTTTTCGTGAACTTGCAGATGGCACTTTTCCGACTGCACAAAGACTTATCCCCAAATGTCTAGCTAGGATAATGGTGGCCAACATCCAGCACTATTTCTATCACTGTTATCAATATATGGACGCTTATCGGATTGATCTCAACCCAAAATAAGCTCCTTGTGCCGTAAAGAAGTTTACCTCCCACCGGAGAATCCCCCAAAGTGCCTTTTTGGACAAAGAGGTGCTTTCTAGAGCATAGATCTGCACTAATACACCATAGTTCAGTACCATATACAATTTAGCCACTGCCGGAGCCGATCCGGAGGCTTATAATACATTGTGCCACACTATTTCACTTTTTCGAGGTCTCAAAAAATAAAAAGTTAACCTACTGCTTAGATATTTTGATACAAGGTTCTACTATACCTTAGCTACTCTTTCGCACAACTTGGGGTTGGTTGACAATGTTCATGATTTACTGTGTGGTCGTCTTTTGGATTGATCAAAAGTCCCGATCGGGCAGTTGGAGAAGTCGTGACATGCACTGTACGGCATATAGGAAGTCGGACCGATCTCTGCAAATTTCCAACGGCATGTTCACGCCAAATTTAGGTCAGGTTACCTGGCTACTAGTTGGCCTAGATTGATATAACGATCAACATGCGATAGGGCTTGTTCGCTACGTACAATATCGACTTTTGAGAACGCGCTACCGGAGATTGTGGTCATTGCGATCCTCCGTTGTGCTTTGAATGAGTAAACCTGAGACAAAAGGCGGGAGGATAAAACTTACCTCGCAATCGCTAGAGCGTATACAGTCATGTGTGCCAGGTCAACTTTGACGCGAGCCTGGGGTGGAGCGGCGATGTAGGGCGAAGAATCCGGCGCCACGTTTGGAGAATCATCTGCTTTGCATTCACCGATGTCGTTGAGAAGCGCCTCAAACACGTACCAACACTTGCCGCCTCTACTCTCTGATACGAGTTATCACTCGTACTTACTCCTCTCATCCCTCAATCGATTTCATCTGAATACTTACACTCCACATATAAAGCTTCCTGTATACGCAGTACATTTCGAAGATGTGATGCTTTCCATTCATATCCCACTGCAAACGAGGACACGCCAAGTAGCGATAACATGTCCTGGAAAGTACATGTACGACTGCTCCTACGAAGATCTGTAGACTTTGTTTCTGCGCCGTCTCAAACAAGGACCAAGAGCGCAACAGATATGGCCAACTCCAAGTCGTGCACGGCAAGTCGATCCTTGCCTACCGTAGTGGGATATGAAAGTTACAACAGTTTCTGTGTGGGAGCAAAGACGTGATGTACGGCTCTGAAGGACCTCGTTAGCGCAAAGCACCCGCTAAATTCGTTGACCGACCTTCGAACTTCAGATCTGGTATACCTCCTTCGGCAAAGGTCATCTAAGATTGGCAAGACTTGGCTTGCTTTCCCAGAAATATCTGCATTCCACCGTAATCTGGAACTTTTTTCTTAACGGCATAAACGCAGTGAACGTTACCAGGCAATCGGCTCTTGTAAGCAGTATAAGGAATGAACATGTTTTCCTATGCACGACGACATTGCTGATCTGATTTGGAATCACGACTAGCAAACAAATGGTGTTGTTGGAGGTTGTGGCCCTCCGCAAATCCTTCCTTGGGACATGTAATGCAAAGAAAGGAGGAGAAAGAACCTACCCGAATCAAACGTTTGCTGTTCCATCAGAGGATTGGGACAGTTGGGGACGCAAAATCACGATGGTGTATATATTGAGCCTGGGAAGACGCAAGATATCCGGTATCTTCTCCTCCACAGTATCTGAAATCCGTAAACGCGATCTGTGACGCCAGCTTGTAAGGTTTCGTGAGCGATGACAATGGAACGATAAATAGCGAACCAGCAGTTGATCGGCATCGATATATTTGCTCCTGCCATCACCACGGCGCTTCGAGCTCTCTTAGTCTGCTTTCACCACGGAATATCTACACAGCCCGTCGTGCTCTACGTGCGTTTCCTCTACAGAATCATTCTCGGCTATGGCGCCCCCAACTTTGAAAAATAAATGGACCTCTTGCCACAATCACTACCCAATGGTAATACTCCTTCGACCTCCCATAAATAACGGCAAAGATACATCTCTGGCTAGTGTTCGGGGTTGCGTCCCGCCGCTTGGGATATGGGCAGACTTGGGTGGAGCAAGGTTTTATAGCAAGGAGCTACACCGGTACGTTTCCTTATGAATATTCTGCTGAGCTCTATGTATAAGTTTGCGCGCATTTTCGATAGGCCATGGCTGATCTCCATGCTTGCTCGCCTGCTGGACATCCTTCCTCACGCTACTCCGTCGGGAGAGCAGAGAACGAGATACGCGTCATCTCCTCGCGTAGCTGAGTAGTCGTGTCGGCTATGCTTGCGTACAGGTTCATCATTGACACAAACACCCTACACACGTCTTTGCCGCCCTCCGCCGACCCACAGCACTTACATGCATCGATGAGACTTTACCGACTTGCCAGTCTTCTTCTCGGCTTGCCAAGGACTGCGAAGAGCAAGCACGCTGCCGGGAGCCTCAATTTGTGCACTCACTCTCATTACATCCCCCCACGTCCATCACCTTTCCATATGCAAAGTCTCGTTACTAGGCCACCAAGGTGGATGAGCTCAAATGTCGGCCGCCCAATGACAGTACCATTGTAGGCAGTCGCACCCGCCCATTTGGCGGATGACATAATATATTCCCATGACGTAGTACGCACCGGCAGGCAACTTTTGGCTTGATTTTTACAGACTACGTCACCAGTCTGTTAAAATCAAGCCAAAAGTTGCCGGCGGCATACCTTCTGAGCCCGAACGTGAGACTACTTTAATCCATGAACAGCGTGTTCTGAGTGCTGTCCTTCCATGTCCTAGACCCCGTGCGACGTCTTTTCTCACGGCCGACATCTCCGCCAACATCTTCAACACGATCAAACACACCACCAAGGATGTTCGCCATTTTTGGATGAACGCCACCAGCGGCGGATGCGACTTCAAGCATGTCATCAAAGCATCGCTTCAAATGCGCAATCCGGGCTGCAGAATAGAAGATCTGATGGTAAAGTTAAGTTCATATGTCAATCCTCTCTGATTTGGAAGATGGTACTCACGCGTTCAGGCCCTTCATTCTCATCATCAAAAGCGCCACAAGTGACGCGTTCAGTCTCTGGTTCTGGCCCAGCCGGATCCATTGCGACACTGCCATGATCGTCGCCGCTGACTGTAGACACGGGACTGTCGGGATGAGCCTGGGACGTATCACTAGATTGAGATTGTGTCTGTCTTCCCGTTCTAGCACGTGGAGCGCGCCCACCAAGCACAAGAATCTCGACCTCATCCTGCTCTTGTTCGTCGTCCTGCCCATTGTCCTCGTTCGTGTCGTGAATGCCGGGAATATTGTAGTACGGCGGATAATGATTGCGACGGAGTCCCAGGAAGAAGCGGTAGTTCTTGCATGCTGCATTGTGGGTTAATTGATTCGCTTCTCTGACCAAGTGTTTGCAGAGAAGGAACCGACTAATGAGATATGATGGACACAAACACGTCCATTTCTTGATGGAGGTATGGTACTTGCCGCGTGGCCGATCGCGTTCGGCTTCAATCTCAGCAAGATGTTCTGCCCGAGCAGGTGCTTTACGAGAGGTGTCCTTAAGACAGGCAAGCTCCTTCTCCATGGATCGTAACTCGTCCGGCTTGCTCATATTATGCCAGTCTTGTGCAAAACTTGACTGCCACGGAGCGAGACCTTTTGGACGTCCGACCCGGCGCTGATTGTGGAGGTACGCAATTTTCCGCCTGATACGCGGTAGAAGGTAGAAGGAATGTCAACACAACGTGGGTGACAAGATCAAGACGTGGTCGATTGAACTGTGGCAAATCTCGCCGCTTGATTTGCCTCCAGAGACTCTCGACAATCATAGTAGTCTTGAGTCGCGGAATAGCTTCACAAGCGGTGCGTGCCCAAAGAACCCACTGCCGTGGGGTGTACCACCGGTTCCATAGGTATGCCCAAACTTGGGAGAGGTCATGTTCAAAACAGAAGTCATACATCTCTTTCACAGCGCGATAATGAATCTCGTCTGCAGTTAGCAGTGTGCCGGCGGCATCATTGATCGGGATTGATGGATGAAGATGGAGATGGATGCGGAATTTCTCGATGATGGACTTTCGGTGCTCCTTTGGGCAGAAGGCAGGAAGATCTTGCTTTTGAGGGGTGGGTGGAGCAGGGTAGATTGGGGTTCGCATGTTGCCTGTCTTTAAGACCATTACTGATGGAAGACATGTCTTTGCTGGTGCCGGCTGAGGCTGAATGATGTTTTCCATGCGTTTTAAGTTGATGTGAATTTTCAGGGGCCTATCATTCAATGGATCCGCATGGTTAGGATGCACACCCTCCTCAATGAGGCCAGAGGTGATGCCCGGAGCCCAAGTCGGATCAATGAAATCAAAGCACTTGTTCGCGCGCCTCGGATCATAAGCTGCCGGTGGTTTGTCCTCTCCAAGGCGTTTCTCGATGTATCTGATAGAATGCCAGTAGCAAAGCTGGTGCTTGGCATTTGGAATCTTGACCTCGAATGCATTGATCTCGGCTGTTTCCTTGTCGGAGTCTGTAAACATGATGTTTGGACAGTGCTTCGCGACGAAGTCAAGAAAGTCCTGGAGAAAAAGCTCCTTTGCCCCTTCCTCTGCAGTTCCATCTGATGTGGTGAATAGAAAGGCCAGTGGAACAGCACAGCCATTGATCTCAGCGACCAAGCTGTACAGTTCATATCCCGCTGCATTGGTCTTCCCTATTATTATTAAGGAATAAATCCAAACGATTCGAGTTATAGTATTCAGACTTACAGGTAGAATCCATTGCCACCTCTAATGTCTCGGCTCCAACAGCCTCAATTGGTTCTTTCAGTCCAAAAGCAATAGCGTGTATTCCGGGACGCTGTGTGATCGGAATCACCATGGTTGTGTAATCCTCAACGCTCCGAATGAGTTTCTTGGCGGATTTGACCTGATCAGAATCAAGTTTCCACTCCTTCTCATTTAGACGTGTCCACTCATGATATACTTGCTTCTCTGTGAACTCGTTATCTGGGTTTTCGGCTAGAATCTTATCCCAGATCTGTAACGCTCTTGTTCTCAGAATGAACATAATAAATGATAGGTACACACCTTTGACGGAGCTAGATGCTTCAGTTCTTGAATGAGACTCTTCTCTTTGATGCCAAGATTGATGTCTGTGTAAGGCTCATGCACATGGTGATGTGTGATACGGATTCGGGCAATGGTCGCGTCATCATTTGTGAATGCGACGCGCAGCCAACCGTTACACGCAAAGCGATCCATCTTCATTCGCATCCGTTGCTTCTTCGGGTCCTCTACAAGTCTCTGTTTGGTCTCCTCCCCGCTGAGTTGAGCACAGAAGAAGATGAAGGTTCGAGTTGTCGCGCTGGTCTCGCGACAACGTTTGTATCTATCAAACACGCGTGAACTTCTCATAGAGAACTGTCAAATCATTTCTGTTACTCACATGAAGCGATACCCTGTTGCCTCTCGCACCTCCCGCGCGATCTGCCGGGCCATAACAGCTGTTTTCACGGCTTCCATCCGCACATCATTGTCGGTGGGTTCTGGCTGCATTTCTAGAAGCAGCGCGTCCAATTTAACGTAGGCCTCGAGTTGAAATGCATCACGCTTATGATCTCCAATCACGCGAATCACTTCTGCCCACTCCATCTCGGACAAAGTACTCGCGTCTGATGGCTTCTCTGCCGGTGGTACCACGGTCTCGGGAGCATTGGCTGCGTTGTTCTCCTTCGACGCGATGGATTTCTTGGCGTTTGCAGTCTGTTTATCGCGCTCGCTGCATCCGAAGCACTTTTTCTTGTACTGCAGGTTTGTCTTTCGCGGGAATGTCGAGACTGGACCCTTGTACTTGCAGTGGGAACACTTTTGAATGACTAAGACGCGTCAATAACGTGTATTTGTATATAAAGATTGTGTACCTTCCGTTTCGAGCGCGTTTGCACTCATTTTGGGTGACTTTACGGCGACTAGATGTCTACAAGGACCTACAAGCTGTATAAACAACGGACTTGTACATATTTCGGCTACGCTACGTCATGGGAATATATTATGTCATCCGCCAAATGGGCGGGTGCGACTGCCTACAACGACAGTACCTTCCTCGAAGATGTGCTGCAGAGCTCGGGTATGTTATTTAATTCCGCCATCCTTCCTTCTATCTCACGGGCACGCTGGCTTTTCTTGCAGCAGATTATACCTTCATGGCTCTGCTATGAGCGCAGCCCGGCCAATCAGCTGCTGGACGCAGTCTATATGGCAAGCCGCCTTGAATGCATCCAATTGACATGACAAGAGCGAGTCTATGACGCCCAGCGGTCATTATACATGTAAGTCCGTCAAACCATACATACGCGGCGCGGACTGATGTACTCAGGCGATATAGATAGTTCTGTGCTCAATACACTGTGTTAACAATTACACTCAGAAGTTACACAGTACAGCCTTCTGTCAGTTATATGACAGGCAAAATGAACACTTTTGCAACCTGACACAAGATCCAGTCCCGGCTGGTTGGCGCTTCGGCTGAAGGACCTTGTCTTGGTCTCCTATGCTTGGTCCCAGGACGCCGATATGAATTTACAAGGGTATGTAGTCCTTGGGTTAGACTTCTTTTTGCAGCAAGCTTGACGACACCGGGACAAATCTGGCACCATCACCGCAATTGAGGCCATGCGTTGGACACGAGGAGGAAGGCGTATCTCCAGGCAACTGCGGCTCTCTCCGTCGACGTTTGCATCCCAACACTCACCATGTCGTTCGATCCCACTTCTATTATCTCGCTCATCCAGAACTGCAAGACATTGTATGACTACTTCTCGGACGTCAAACATTCTTCTGCGGAACGTCGTCGGCTTCTCGATGAGGTTCGCTGCCTGGAGCCCGAGCTAGAGGCGCTTCACAAAGTAGCGACTACGCCTGGCGTCGCCGGTGACCGAGCCTCGATGGATCGGCTGGGTCAGCTCTTGGATCCGTCGCGGCCGTTCGCCAAAGTGGTAGACGAAACCCTTGACCGCATCAAGGACGTATTGACCTATGGAACGTCCGATCCCAAAGCGACTAGGTTCAAGGTCTTGGGGAGACGGGGCGCCGCTGCGCTGTGGTGGACAGTAGACAAGGCAGAAGTCAAAGACCTGCTCTCCGACCTCGAGCGCTACAAGAGCCGGATCGGGCTCGCCATTCAGCACGATATGTTGTGAGTTATTCGTATTCGATGCAATACGCGTGCTGATACCTTGTAGCAAACAACAGAACGTCATGGACGCCAAGCTGGATGTTTTGGACGGAAAGCAGGACTTCATGGACGGAAAACTTCACATTATAGACAGGTATCAGGCTGTTATCGGCGGAAAGCTTGATGATGTAGAGGTCAACCTCAGCAGTAAGCAAATTTTAGCATTCTCGAGTCCATGTGAGATTGACGCGTCCAATTTCAGATAAGGATCGTCTCAAAATAGCGAAGTTCATCTCCAAGAACGACTATACCAGTGACGGCAAGCAACTTCTGGAGAAGAAACTATTAGGAACAGGGATGTGGATGATCTGCCACGCTACCTTTATTGCGTGGCGCGATACAGAGTCTGCGAACCGGACATTGTGGTGTTACGGGCATCGTGCGTTAGTTATATCCTCGAAATGAATCCATACTTACACATGATTATAGCTGGCGCCGGGAAATCCTTCATGGCGTGCGTTGTCTCTCATCGATGCCTCACTGAATCATTGATGTGTCCCTTTCCAGGGCACTGATCGTCGAACATCTCCAATCCACGCCAGGCAACATCGTCCTCTCGGTGTTCTGCCGATACTCTTCGAAGATTTTCACAACACCATATGCCGTTCTCGGTGGTATGCTTCGCCAGCTCATTGAGAAGACCTTCAAGGTTCCGCGCACCATCTGCGAGTTGTACTGGAGTAAAACCGATCCCAGTCCCGATTCACTTACCGGCTTCCTGGACGAGATAGCGGCCTCTCATAGGCGACCTATCTATGTCGTCGTTGACGCCCTGGACGAATGCCCATTTGGCTCGGACCTTCTACGCGTCCTCCAGCATCTCCATTCCTTGTTTCGCGTCCTCATCACGTCGCGACCGGTCTTTACAGAGATCAAGGAATACCCATCCATCAAAATTCGCGCTTCGGACCATGATATCCTCGTTGCGGTTGACGCAACCTTGCCAAAGCTCAAGGGCGGCTGGTTGGACGATGCGTTGAAGAGTACGATACGAGCGAAAATTGTGGAGAAGGCCGATGGCATGTTTCTTCTGGCCTCGTTGCAGCTCCGCGAATTGGAGCGCGACGTTACCTGCCAACGCGACGTCATTGCTATTCTTGATTCGCTGCCGCGCACCTTGGATGCTGCGTATGAGTTGACGTTCCAGCGAATCCGCGAACAGGGTGAACGGACGAACGAGTTGGTGTGTCGCGCACTTGCTCTAGTTATCCTACCATCGCCATGTAGGCGAATTGAAATCGTACAGCATCTGCTTGCGGAAGGAGACAACTCCCAATATCCGGATATCGACACTATTTTGCACTGTTGCCATGGTCTTGTTCGTAGGAGAACTAATTTTCATGATCATCTTGATTTCATACGTGTGTGACCTTGTTATCTACTCTGCCGATGAGCTAACAGGCTTGTTCCAGATTATTCTGTGCATGAATATATCACTGCTCACTGGTCAGAACTCTTTCCGGAGAATCCCAATCGAAATTGTGTCTGTCTTCAATTGGGATATTCTGTTCTGACAATCCCTCTTGATGAGTTAAGAATGAATATCACTTGCTGGCATTGGATAATACGTGCAATGAGGGAACCGGAGGAGCTTGAACATGTGGTATCTCTCCTCTCAACTCCTGCAGCCAGAGCAGCGCTTGTTAAGGATGACCCCGAGCTTGCACCTTTTGTCCATGATCCTTTACTGGTTGCATGTCATTGCAGGCACACAGATGTCATGGCATATATGATGCGGACTGCACCTCCAGATGTCCAGCGCTTCAATGAGGCGCTCCGCATCTGTAGACACGAAACACTCTATCACATATTGGTCTACTATGCAGAAGAAAAATGTATACAATCAATCAATGCGCGGCCGGACATGCAAGTAAACAGCGACGGAGTGGTAATTGCCGTGGATCCGGATGGGAGTAACGGGAATTTAAGGTGAATTTTTACTGTATCAGTTGCTGTGATTTATTGATGCTTATCGTTGTAGTGATGTGGAGGGCGATAGGTCGAGGAGGAGGAGTGACGTCGCGATGCCGAGACGAGCCATCAGCAGGGGGCAGTCTGTAGCGGTGATTCGGCCTCGAAACTAGCCTGGACGAAGCGACGACGGAAGGGGAGGAGACGACTCTGGCTTCCTTCGTGACTTTCAAGTCTAACGTACGCCCAAGGGGTCTTCGCAGTTGGGCCTACCCACCATCATTTCTTTTTCGCATGTTGTGCAATTCCGCATATCTCGTATTTAATCACTTCACCGATACATCTACTGTATATTTATCCAGCGTTGCTTCGAAAATGGATGTTTGACATCGATAGATGCCGACAGAATGAGTGTAATTTAGCTGAGGTCTACGAGCTCGTAATGGGAAGAGAATCTGAACGATAGTGTGATCGACAACTAGATATGAGTACTGTATCTCTACAGCGCGGTTGGACGCAGTGCTTTTGGAAAAGTCTGTGGCAGTGCGTTGAAGGCACGCTTCGCCATGATCCTCTTTGAACACATACGTGTAGTTGATTTGTCGACGTTACTTAGCATCCTGAGAAGGGAAAGGAGCAGAAGATCTCGCAGCGCGAGCTGGACATGATTGCTTAGCAGCGTCGTGTCAACGAGCTGGCAGAGGAACGTGCCTCGCAGCATGGAATTCCGAATGAGGCTCCTTTCAGCAGGGTATTCCGGACGGTCAAGTAATTGGACGAGTTCTTGATGGTTCGAGCCCCTCAAGATGAAACACGACATATTTCTCAAGCATGACAACAGAAGGTTGGACATTGTGAATTACGGAGTTTACATAGATTCCGACACCCTTCAAGGACAACGCGCATGGCTTCCGCTTTATTTACCTTGAAAGGCGGGAAGATGCGCACTGGAGATTGAGCAGAATGGCGACAAAGAAGGCAAGTAATCCACCTGAACAGAAAGATCACAATTGTATCGGTGTATCCCGTGGTCCGAGCGTGGTGGGTGGGTTTGAACTTGCTTGAATGGCCAGGGACTTTAACGACACGCGCGAGGTCATCCGGTATCTTCTCCTGTATAGGAGGACAGCCCCCAGTATCTGTAATTGTCGAAATCGAGCAGGTTCTGACATGCTGGCTTGTAAGTGTTCGTCGGAGAGGAAGGAGGAATAAGATGTCTATATCCACACCTTTACATGACAAATAGAATTACTGTATAGCACAGCACGTCCGTTTGAATCGGTGAACCAGGCAGCACACTGAGGGAGCAGGTCGCGGTCTACGAAGATAGCTTGGATGTAAAAAACCTTGGTAAACAGTAAATCCACCGGGTGCGTTCGCTACGATACAAGATAGTTGATGATTTTCCTTCGACGAGTTAACGTTGCAGCAGAGTGTCCGAACGCTAGAGCACGTATACACCCAGAGGGCGCGCCGGTTGATCTTTGGAGATTGGCTGGTTTACGATGCGCCAATTCTACGGAGGATTCTGGGGGCTGGCGACCATTGTGTGCGTTGTCGGCATTATAATGGTGGTCAGAGGTAAGCAGGACAAACCCGATTAGGCCTTCGCTCCTACCATCATCACCGTATTTCTTCTCTACCTCTCCTCGGAATACATACGCGTTTTGTCCTGCTCTACCTGCGTTTCCTCATTTCCGACTATGGCGCCACCATGGTCTTGAAGAAACTGGCCTCTCGGCGCAGTCGCCCTTCATACCAGCAATGCAATCTTGCGAATACACCTCTTGGTCGCGACTCTACGATGGGTTCGCGTCGCTAATGCTTTGTTGGCAGGAGGAAGCGAGCAGGTTCAATGGAGTGAGGATTGGGGGGCTAAGGCTCAGTGATTGATCTGCTCAGCTTTCTGTTCCAGCTTACGAGACTTCCAACCATGATTCCTGCTGCGAGCCTTGAATGCTCGAGCGTCTTTGCGGTGTTCCAGCGTGATTTGTGGCACCTCGTCAGGGCAGGTTCCTTCGACAATGCGGTTTGGATGCAGAGTCCTTCACGACGGCGCGTTCTTCGATATCGGGTGCATTTCCTCTGGATCTCAACACAAGAGCCATACGATGTTCCCCGCCATGTCCTCGATCGTGTTAGACCACCGCACGGTTGCCAACATACTCGCCCTCTACACGCACACATCATACTCGTTTCGACCGGACTGTATCGACCTCCACGGCGCTCGATATTTCCATGCCTCATTGCGATTCCAGGTACCAACATTACCATCTTGAACGAACGCCGGTGTACCATGCAGTCAAGCCTTACCACCTTCCCAGCATGTCCCCTCCAGCATATGCTGCTGCAATGGATACGCAAAGAACCTTTCCAGTACGTTTTGCGTGTTGAGAGCCGAGTTGGGAAAGAATCCTTGGGCTGACCACCGTTCTAGGCGTTGTCGGCGTCTTGATGGTGGTCAGACGACATGCCCGCCACCATTCCCAACGTCAATAATGCTGCACCTACGGCACTCGAATATCATGAAGGGTGGCGAAGAACGCTGTAGCTGTACTTGGGGTCGTGTTCCGCCGCTCTGGGGTTTGAGCTGATTTGGATACAGCCTGTCTTGGTTGGGAGAGCCGGGAACGAGATCTGTGCCAATCTCTTCGCGTAGCCTGCTTGCCTACCGTTCGTCGTTCAAACGGAGACATCCTATGCGCGTCTTTTCCGCTGTCCGTCGAATCACACATATATATCTTGCTGAGGTTCTTACCAGCTTTCAAGTTTTCTTCTCGCCTACTCGCCGTGCCAAAGAAGACACATTCGGAGAGCAAGTACATTGCTGGGACCTTGATTCTGCTCATCCGCCGTCGTGACGTCCCCAACCACTGTCCATCGCCCCTTCATATTTGGAGTTTCGTTATGAGGCCAGATGTCTACCGCTCAATACAGATGTTGGGCGTCTAATTCTCTTCAAACATGTTGCAGATAGCTACTGTACGTTATTTAATTCGGCTATCTTTTCATTCATCTCACGGGCACGCCTGCCGTTTTTCGCAGCTCATATGAGCCTTCTTAGACGGGTTCAATTGACACAGCAAGTCTGCGGGCATCACACTTGTAAGTCGTTCAGACCATTCTTACTCGCCGCGGACTGATGTAATTAGGCAATGTACATAGTCTTGTGGCTGAATTCACTTTAGTATCAATTGCACACAGCAAGTCACCCAGCACAGCGGAAAGAGACTTTCAGACGCAAGCTCGCTGTCAGTTGAATGACAGGAGAAATGAATGTTGTCGAAACCTGACGCAAGGTCCAGTCCTGACTGGTTGGCGCCGCAGCTGAAGGTCCTTGTCTTGGCTTCTATGCTCGCTCACAGGACGCTGAGATGAGTCTGCGAAAGGTCGTGGAGCCCTGGTTAGAGGTCTTTTTCTCGTGTCAAGCTTTACGGTACCTGGAATGATAGAGTCGGAGGTCACCTTCTCCGGAACTTTTCTCCGTCGACACTCACATCCCATCACTCACCATGTCGTTCGACCCCACCGCTATCGTATCCCTCATCGAGAACTGCATCAAAGTATACGGCTATGCCGCAGACGTCAAGCACTCATCCTCAGAGCGTCGTCGGCTTCTCGATGAAGTTCGTTCTTTGCAGTCGCAATTGGAGGCGCTCCGGAATCTAGCGGAGACGCCTGGCATTGCCGGCGACGAGGCTTCGATGGGACAGCTCGCCAAGGTATTAGACTCGTCGGAACCCTTCGCGAAAGTGGTGGACGAAACTCTCGGGCGCGTCAAAGACGTTTTGACTTTTGGAACGTCTGATCCTCAAGCAAACCGGTTCAAGGTCTTGGGAAAGCGGGGGGCCGCTGCGCTGTGGTGGACAATTGACAAGGCGGAGGTTAAGGACTTGCTCTCTGACCTGGAGCGCTACAAGAGCCGGATTGGTCTCGCATTGCAGCACGATACGTTGTGAGTTGCAATTCTTGCCCTTGTTGCGATGCGAATCTTATGTCTTACAGTGACCACATCATCATTGAGCACTTCGCGATGTTCGGTATCGGTTTTGGAGAATCAGACGGGATTTCATAGCCGAGTACCGTCTCAAGGTCGCCAAGTTCATTTCAGAGAACGACTTTGTTGGCCACCAGAACATTTTGATCGAGGAAAGACTTCCTGAGACGGGAACATGGGTGCTACAGCATCCGAAATTCGTGGCATGGCGAGACGACAGTACATCGGAGCGAACCGTTTGGTTTCATGGGCTTCGTGCGTTCGATTGTACTATTAAAACGATTGACACCTAAATAAGTGATCCTAGCTGGAGTTGGAAAATCTGTCATCGCGTCAGTTGGCCGGCGGTAGTTCATTCAATGCCGATGTTGACGTCTTCCTTTGCAGAGCTTTTCTTGTCGACCACCTTCGATCCATGGATAACATTGTACTCTCGGTGTTCTGCAGATACTCTTCCGATACCTTCACCACCTCATTCCCGGTCCTACGCGGACTTCTTCGACAGCTCATGGAAAAAATCCCGAAGGTTCCGCCCGCTCTATATGCCCTGTATCACAGTCAAACTCAGCCCGAACCAAAGACACTCCCCGGCTTACTCAACGACTTGGCAGCCTCCCATGGAGGACCAATATATATTGTCATTGACGCTCTTGACGAGTGCCCAATCCGTATCGAGCTCCTACGTGCAGTCCAGGGTCTTGCTTCCTCCTTTCGGATACTTGTCACCTCGCGTCCAGTGTTCGGAGAGATTCATGATCATTCGACCATCGAAATTTGTGCTGCGGATGAGGACATTCTCACTGCCGTCGATACAACTCTCCAAAAGCTCAAGCACACCTGGTTGGACGAGGCGCTGAAGCAAACGATACGAGCAAAAATTGTCGAGAAGGCGGATGGTATGTTTCTCCTAGCCTCGCTGCAGCTCCGCGAATTGGAGCGCGACGTTACCCGCCGATGTGATGTCCTCGATATTCTCGATTCCCTGCCGCGCACGTTGGACGACGCGTACAAGTTGACGTTTCAACGAATCCGCGAGCAGGGTGAACGGACGAATGAGTTGGTTTGTCGCGTACTGGCTCTAGCTGCCACACTGCATGTGCGAGGAACCAAATTCATGCAACATTTCCTTGCAGAAGGCGATACGACCCAATATACGGATATCGAGACTATCTTTCAGTGTTGTCATGGCCTTGTTTGTAGGCGTGATGATACTATGCATCAACAATATTTTGCAGTCATATGTATGTGATCTTGTCGCATACTCTATTGAGGAGCATGCTAACAGGCTTGTGACCAGATTATTCTGTGCATGAGTATACCACCACACACTGGGCGGCACTCTTTCCAGAGCATCCCAGTCAAAATTATGTTTGTCTTGAATTGGGATATGCTGTCCTGACAATGACAGGCCCCATCGACATGGAGCAAGAGAACCTACAAGAATCAGACGAGTTGTTCAATGTTCAGTGCTGGCACGCGGTCATATTATCCGAATCGGAGTCCGAGGAGTTCAAACAGGTCATATCTATCCTCTCAGCTCCTGCAGTCATAGCATTGCTTGTTGAACACTATCCAGGACTTGTGCCCTTTGTCCATGATCCTTTACTGATTGCATGTTACTGCCAGTACTGTAGTGTCATGGAATATATGATAAAGACTGAACCTGGAGATGTGCAGCGCTTCAGAGAATCAATGCGTGCCTGTAGAAATGATGGAGCCTTGGAACTATGTATATCATGTCTCATGATGCGGCCGGACTGGAACCATATTCGCTATCAACCCGGATCGGAAAGGGATTTGACGTGCGTTTACATTGTATCAGTCACTGCGATGTATTGATTCTTAATGTTATAGCGATGCCGAAGAGGACGATGAGTCACATAGTCATGCCGAGGACGACGAGAGACGGGAAGGGGCATTGTCTCCTGATGATTTCTAGCCTGGATGCAGTGACGACGGAATGCAAAGATATTGCGAGGAGACAACTCTGTTCTGTCTCCCTCCGGTGACTTACAAGTCATACATACACCTGCTACTTTCAAGGACTCTTTATTTCGTACCCACCCATCTTTGTTTCTCTTTTCGCGTAACTCGTATTTAATCGCTACTCTCTCTGCTACTGTGTATATCCATATCTGTTTGAATACTCGATAATAGACACCTACTCACACTCAGCGAAACGCGCAGCGAACTGAGAGTACAGTAATCTAGTTGAGACGGTAAATGCCGAACGACCAATACCCGAAGGGAAAGAGTATCAAGGATATAGGGCAAGATAGCATTAGTACAGTAGAACTAGGAGCCCAGTCAGCGGCGTGAAGCCTAGGGCGAAAGAAGAAGTCCTAGTTTGGCGGCGGACGCTGGCAACGAAGATAATGATTGTGACAAAGGCGACAAATCAAACGGGCCTAGCATGCGACGAGAACAAAACCGAGCCAACCGAAAGCAGATGAGTTCTGGTTTGAGACTAGATGGATGTTGGTGACAATTGGGAACGTGCGACCACTGCGATCCTCCCTTTGTCTGTCCTTGAGACTGTAAATAAAAGAAGGACAACTCGCCCCGTCCTACTATCCTAGGTTCTGCTCTTTCGTAGACCTGGGCGTCCAAACCGATTGATTGCTTCACGACGTTGGGACGCACCGATGCAACAGGATCCTTTCTTTCAGGTAGGTGCTTTCCCCCCGGTCCTCGAGAACAAATTTAAGCCAGCCCGTAAGTACTCTTTGGCGATAAATCGAAAAGGAAGGTCCTTACAAAGCCAAACTTGATTTATGGTTTGGCACCGAACATCCGCGTAGTTGTGAGTCTGACCTACAAAGGTTCACTAAATAGCTTGACGATTCAAAAACACATACCAGAATCAAAGTCCAAAGCCCATCGTCTGCCTCAGCAACGGCATGGGAACCAGAGGTTCCTGCAGTACGACCTATCTTCGATGAATCTGCAGCAAGGAAACGCGCCGGAGATACAGCCAATTTATATGCAGTGGTCGTAAGGGAGGACTCTTGAGGGCTGACCACTTTCCAGGCGTCGTCGGCGTATCCGCGGTCGTGATGGTGGCAAGCAGGACACGCCCGCCGCCATCACCGCACTCCCAGTGTGATCAATTGATCTGAGAGCGGCCTCACAAGAGTAAGCGTAAAGGAAGGAAAAAACATATCAGAAAGCATCGTCAGAACAGGAAGCAGTACAGTAAACTGTAGGAACGTTGACGAAATGTGTAACATTCTAGGGCATGGAAGGCGCTCTAGATAAACGTACTCGCTTGCAGTGGAGAACAACGTCAACGAAGATAGTCACCGAGACCAACGTAAGGGTTTTGATATCGCATCCTCGACAATCTAGCTGGCCTGAATTGATATAACAAATAACATGCGACGGGGTCGATATGTGCTTCTTCGCTACGTACAATATCGAGTTTTGGGAACGCGCTACCGGAGAATGTGGTCATTGCGATCCTCCGTTGTTCTTTCCTTTCCTTGGAATGAGTAAACCTGAGAGAAAAGGCGGGGTGGCTGAAACTTACCTTGCATCGCCACAGCGTATACAAGTGGTCAGTTTAAATGGCTAGGACACGAAGTTACACTGGTGTGCGAGGTACCCGATATTTTCTCCCCGAGGATAGTAGAGGAAATGTATGATTGATGAGAGAGAGGCGAGCCGGCTTGTAAGTATTCGTCTGCTACCGAGCTTGATGAATAGAAACCCCCCGTACGATAGTGTGTAACGTCCGCGGTATCGAGTCGGACAAATGGTGCAGCGAAGGAGAGGCAGAGGTCCGTCAACAGTTCGCGCGGCCTACAAAACAGCATAGCTAGAGTACGAACAGTTTCGAAGACATACCATGGCAAGTTCAAAGACTATCGACAGCCGGAGCCAGAGTTGGCTGTCCTTCGAAGAGTTCCAGCAAATCCCAGATGATGGACCGAGAGAACGCGCCGAGTAGTCGCGTTAGAATGGCATGGCCGAATTATGAAGGATCCTGGCGAGCAGTGTTGGTGAAGAACTCTTGGTGCTGGCTAACGTCGTCGCCGTCTCCGCGGTCTTGATGATGGTTAGAGGCAAGCAAGACACGCCCGATTAGGCTTTGTTCCTACCATCATCACCGTGGAACTATATTCACATTTTGTCGGGCTCTATCTGCTTCCCGTCGAATGCGCCGCCAAGTTCTCGAAGAAACTGGGCCTCTCACCGGCGCAGTCACCCTTCATACCATGCCCGACGATGGGTTCGCGTCGTGACTGCTTTGTTGGCAGTAGGCAGCGAGCAGATTCAAATGGAGCGAGCATTGGGGGCTAAGGCTCAGCGGTACGTTTTGTTCGTATGCGATGATGATTGATCCGACAAAGATGTCGGCGTCCTCGGCGATAAACGAAGGTGATTCACTCAACGCTTTCTCTCCTCAGAGCCGATATATAGAACCAATTGTCACGTATGCGACGTGTATATCGCGTGAACAATCCTCATGGACGTTTTGAACATCCAGTAAATTCATCGACTTTCTTTAAGATATCCAACATCACAACGTTGTGCTTAAACACATGTTTCTTAAGAGTATTTAAGATCGCCGCTGAGATTGTTGAGCAAGTCACAGTTCACCGTCGCTTAGATGCGACGCTTAAGCAGCTTAAGAGTGTTTGAGATTGTGCTCGATTGTGTAGGAACTCATCAACAGTCGAGATCACCATGCTCAGAATGCTTAAGAACCTTAAGATCTTAAAGATGCATAACACATACTCATTCGACATTGATGATACACATTGTTCTTAAGACATGCTTGAGAAATTGATACTTAAGAACGTTCAAGCAACTTCGGGCACGCGTTCGGCAATAATCGCGTAGCCCTTCCCGGTCGACACAATGATTTGAGCGCTGCATAGTGTTCATATCAGTATCAATGTCAAGAACACAGATAAGACACTTACGACTTCTCCGAAGAATCACTGCTGTCCTTTGTGTTGCCTCGAATGCTGCGTCGGAGGGGTCTAACGGGTGTTTTCACAGCTTTCCTGCCAACCGGCGCCACCTTCTTCTCCGTGCTGAGAATGGGGTTAGCCATATTAACACCAATATTAGCCGCGCACTATATACCTTGTGACAATCTTCACCCTCTTACTAGCGGGGGCCTCCGAAGTTGCTGCCGTTCCTCCAGCACGCTTGTTTCCTCGCTTGGTGGCTAAATAACAGGCATCAGAAACTCAGCTACACAACAGAATATTGAGATGTACCTTGTTTATTCGCAGCTGGTGGAATATTCTCGCTGTCTTGTCCCCCTGGACTAGCCATACCCTTACAAAGAACATCAGTTGGTAGCTGAGAGTGTTGAGTGTTGCTATCTGTCACCATATTGTTTTCGATCAGCATGTTCTTCGGTGGGCCATTCTCCTTCGGCGGGTCGCTCTCCTTCGGCGGTTCGCTCTCCTTCGGCAGGTCGCTCTCCTTCAGCGGGTTGCTCTCCTTCAGCGGGTCATCCTCCTTCGGTGCGTCGCTCTCCTTCGGCGTGTCGCTCTCCTTCGCCATATTGCTCTCCTTCGGCGGGTTGCTCTCCTTCAGCACATTGCTCTTCTTCGGCATCTCATGACTATCGGCACTGCTGAATGCTGACAACTTTAGTAGTCGTCATAATAGAAGTTGTACACTTACTGTCTAGGCTGTCGTTAATCTCGAATAAGACAAATCCTGGTGGGAGTTTCTTGAATGCCTCGAAGAGATCATATAGCACTTGAATTCTCATCAGCGAGGGGTTTGAGACTACGATACCAGGTGGAAGCGTCTTTGAGAAGGAAACATCATCCCATGGAATTGGACCAACATTCGGGATCGAGTCCTTAACTTGACTAAGCATGTAATCTGGTAAAAGAACGGCATCTAGCAGTGAATTCTACCAGAATATCTGAACAACATACCAAATTGAGCTTGAACGAAGAGACCCAAGAGATCTCGGAGTTGTATGATAGTTAGCGTCTCGATGTTGTAGTCGCTACTTGGGAAGATCGGGCATCCCAAAGGATCACACTTGAACGACTTCTGCGCCTCTGTCAAGACCCGTGCTTGGATAGTGCTGTTAACTGATAATGGAGGAGTTGTAACGAAAGACATATAAGTAGATAGATACACACATGGGACAGTCTTTGAATAATCCTTCCAGGCTTGAATCACGGCTGTCTTGTAGTCTGTGTGCTGCATGCTGAAACTCGGCTGATTGTTTGAAGCCCGTAACTCGATTCTATCATCTGGAATGAGAGTTGGCAGTATGCAGGAGGGCACAACGTACGTGCCGCGCTGTAGTTTCTCGTCTTCCCCACGAAATGCAAAACAGAGGTGAAAGGAAGTGAATCCAAGTTGACCGGGGCCATGACCGATAAGGCTAGAGAGCAATTGTTGCATCTCTTCTCTGAACCGCTGTTGATTCCTGTGATGAATATGAGCATACACGAGGAGAAAGTGTGGCTGATGAACGTACTCATAAATGGTCTCTTGACCATTCTTCGCCAGCTTGTCTGCTTGTGATCGGTATTGGTCTTGGTTCATGCCCTCCCATTTCGTCTTCAGCGCTGTCTGATACATTCCCGGATGCTCTAGATGTGTGATATTAGCCTCCTTTCGCATCTCGTTTACCTCGGTGTTGACTTCGGCGCCAACCTCCTGCTTAAAAAGTTGAAACGCCGTTGGCGGAGAGGCTGAAGAACGCATCAGAAGGGAAGAGGTGGGTGTCGAAGGCGGCGGTGCGGTAGAAAGCCCACGAGACTTAAGTGTCTTTGTTCGCATGCGATCCTTCTTGTTGCGAAACGCATCGGCAACGGACTAAATAAAAAGTAAGTGCTATTGTTGTGCAAAGATAAGTAGCACACCTACCTTTCGAAACTTGATAAGATCATTACCGCAGGCTGAACCATACTTGGTTTCCCATTCAGTCTTCTTTTCCGTCATCCAACTATCAAGATCGGCGTCGTCCTCAGGCTCGGGGAGTCCAACTCGCAATGGCTTGCCCCACTTTGTCTTTGAAGCGAATTCAGCCAAGGCTGCCTTGAGCCAGACTTGCTGGTCCTTTGGGAGAGGGGAACTAGGCATTGTGATCGCCGATAATATGACAAGGATGAGATGGGGGAAAGAGGCAGAGTTTGTTGATCGTCAAAGTTGGACAGCTAGAGCAAGTGGACGCGGCCCGATGACGTGCTGAGAATGTCAGAGACGGTAAATTTCAGCCGTTAATCGGACTGAGAAAGGCCTAGGAAGCGCTTGCCAACCGATTCTCTGAAGCGGAAAGATACCAATGCAGATGCTGCAGCCCAAAAAATTCACCCGACAGCGTAGTTTAGGGCTCATTCTGCAGTTTCCACATGCCACCAGCACTTAAAAAAACCAAGAGATCCGACGCAGCAGTCCAAGAGCAACAGAAATTCAAAATAACACGGAACCAAAATCTAAGTGCCACAATGTCAGCATTAAGAAGTGTTCGAGGCCAATCACCGGTCAGAGAAAGCCCAAGAGTTTCTGCACAAGTTTCTGTAATAGTTATTTCCAAGTCGAGTACCATTGGGATGTTCGTTCACTAATGGCGGTGGTAGAAGGTTAAGACGTGTTAGCATGCCAAATCGGGAACACACGTGATAAGTCCAATCGCGTCTCCTCGCGGTTTTGTTTCTTCAAATTCTTTGCTCCTATGAGTCCTATCTCCACGGCACGGCTGTGGTTTAGGCTTATCGGTATCTTCCGCTATGAAAACACATCCTTGCCTTCCTGTCTTCGGACTCTGGTGTATCATCATCATGCCAGCTCGACGCGCTCATTACCCACTCGCCACTGCTGATGGTCTTACTGGCAACAAGCATGAGATGCGCGAGGATAATGAGAGGCGCATACGGGAATACCTTCTTTCCATTGTCCCTCCACCACCTCGCGTTTCATGCGCTCATCACCTCAATCATCATCCTACGCGTCCACAACTTGTTACAGGCCAGCGTAATCGACGTGATACAGGAGCGTGGATGCAACTCGTGAGTCTTTCCTTCATATTATACATCTTAGGAGGCTCACAATCTCTAGTGCTCCAAGGATGCACGAACAGGCAGTCCTCTCTGCACCATCCCCAAGTTTCTTACCGATGGCTTGCCAGAAGCTCAGCTGCAGAAGAATCCACTAGCAAAATACCTCGCTATTCGCCAGGAGTTGGCTGTTATCCATCGCGGTACTTCCCATCCATACAACATGAAGACGCGTACACATCTCACTTCGTCCCACAAAGCGCGTCCTACGTCGCCTCCTGTCCGCTCCAACGCGTCTTCTGTCGGCTCCAATGTGTCTTCTGCTTCAACTAGACCAAACCGTCCACACTCCAATGCTCGACCAGCCCCAGAAGCCCGCCGTCGCGTCTCATCTCCAGAAATCATCGATCTCACTGGAGACGACTCTGATGATGACTCTGGCTGTGTATCGGGCACGGATGAAGTCACCATAATGGTATGGACCAATGTTAGTACTCTTGCTGCTCCATCTTTCAGTCTGCTGAGATCCTACAGAACTCCCTTCAACCTGTCCATTTCCTTGTACCACGACGTGCTGGGCGAGTTCGACTTGCCGATCACAAGATACTTCTGGGTGCGAAAGGTGTCGAAAAGACGTTGCTCCAGCATTATTGTTCTGCGCGTAACAGGTGGTTGCCAATGGATTGGGCAACACCCATCCCAGTCGCAAAGAACGGATTGGCCTTGTTTCGAGAGCAGGGGCTTTCCGAATTTCAGATGATGGGTCTAGGAAAGCACCGTCTATACTTGTAGCATTTACAATTGTGTACGGTGCTACAAATGTCAAAGCTTAGCCTTCCGTTTCGCCTGTATGACTTGAAAGTTGAGAGTACTTGAGACGCCTTTCACCTCTTCACCGTTCTTCTTCGCCCATGGGCCAAAAACGAGACGTTGCAACACAGCCACATCTGTGACGTCAGTTGTCAAAATCAAGCCAAGAGATGCCTGCCGAAATGCTGAGCAACTTTCTTTCAACCACAATGTTGCTGATTGAACATCGTCTCTTTTTCCTTCCGACACCGAATCGCCCGCTCTGCGTAAACGACTACGCCATATCCGTTTCCACGAAACAACAGCGACGCGTAAGCCCCTTCAACTTGGGCGGCATGCAATCCAAGCCGTACTTTGATGCAGGGGGCAACGAGAGGCCCCGGACGACGACGACGACGACTACGATGTCTCCTCACCGTGGCACTCCTCCTTATTTGGGCAGGGTACGTTCTGCGCAGGCGACGCGCGTCTTCTTCCTATTTTGGACAATGCGCTTTCGATGGCGCACCAGGCGGGAACGGATATATGGATTGGGTGGATTTTCGGTGAGGTGAGCTTCTCCTTCTATGTTTGAGTGCTTATGGATTTTGTGGCAGCCGTGATTACATTCTCGCGGTACGCGACGAGGATTGGGCGCCGCGCAGATCCGCCCTCAGCTCCAAGGACTCGGTCTCCCTCGGTTCGCAATGGATTCGCCTCATTCCTGGACTACTGCCCTCTCCTGGACTCAGAGAGGGCAGTGCTGCCCGCGTTCGCCCCTTCCCGCGTTCGCCGCCGCCGTCGCGCCCACCGTCTACCCCCCAATTGGACGATTACAGCGACTTGATGCTGCTCCACCGACGAACACGGCGATGGACGGGTTCAGACCGGGGCTCAACGTCACAGACGTGGCGCCCTCGACCTTCAGCTGGTCAACTATTCCTTGGACCACTCCGCTGGTTGGTATTCTTAGATGTCGAGCCCGACGAGCCGCACAGCGTGTGACTCGGATGGGGATGTCGTCAGTCCTCATTCTGCCTTGCATACTGGTATCCATTTACCTGGTCAACAGTTATCTGGTCAAATCATTGATTTCATTACACGTCGAGCAGGCAACTAGCTTTGAATCAGGCCGGTATGTCCAACTGTCCACGTGTAGGGAGACACGAGATGCGGACGCTATACCTACATGGGCCCGTTGCCTGACTAGGTCTGTGTATGTGTTCGCCTTTGGTACGTGTCCGAAGTTGGCTATGGTTGATTTATGCTGACGACGTGCCCAAGACATTGCCGGATTCATTTCAATAGACATACGTCCACATCTGACTCGGCGATATGTCGTTGTTCTAGATGATCGTGAAAGTGGAGCACGACGAGGAGGATACCGTCGTTGGGGTCGTAGACGGGATCACAGACGTCGGGTTGTAAGGAGCGTGCTCTATCGGCGAGTTTCCTTCTTGTTGTCGGCGTAGGTTTGATGCTGATTTTTTTTACAGCTTGATGGATACGGCTTACTGACTGATTTCTCTGACATAGGATTCATCGAGCTGGTGGCGAAGAGTGCATTCGTGTTTTTGTTCGTTCCTTCGGTGACATCCGAGTAGTATTTACTCCTGAGTAGTATTTACTGCCAAGTGACCTTCTGTGCGATTATCATTGACGTCGCCTTGTATAGTACCCGCCGCGAGGTGTGCATAGTGTAGTGGTAAGTGGGTTCTGCCCTTTTCCAAGATGTCGGAACTAACCAAGTGTTGTAGAATAGCGGGAATAGCACAGTTTACTATAGTAGATCATCGATCACCTGGGGTGTCCTCCTATCTCGTTCGAATTCATTTTTGATTCTGTTGAACTCCTATTTCTGTTCCTTCCTCTCATCAGTGTGCTCCCAAGTCTAATGGCGCCAACTAGCAATAAGCGGACGAAGGCTGTGGCTCGGGGAGAAATCGATGACTTTGATAGCGACGACGACGCTGACTTTACGATTGACAGCAGTGGCCCGAGCGGGATTCATTCCCATGTCGCACTGCCTGCCCAACTCATCGACGAGCCTCCAGCGAAACGTCTAAGGACAAGTTCGGTCCTTCCAGGCAGTAGCGAGAGTGCCACTACCCTTTCCATGGATCAAACGGAGGCTCCTCCAGCACTCGCTACTGGAGATTCAGATGACATGGCCCAAGATGCGGAAGAGCCAGAGGCGGGAACTTCCCCACCAAAACCGGCAAAGCCACAGGTAGAGATAATTGCCTCTGAGACTCGGACCAGACTAATGTAGAGTTTAAAGGGCGCGTCGCGCTACATGGTGGACTTCCTGGAGAAATTCCCCGTTCTTATTGACTACTTGCTTGCCGGAGAGTCTCATTCCGCCATTGATCAACCTTGTAGCTGTGCTGCGACACGTCCCGGTGCGCTTCGCAAAATTCTCTGTTTCGACTGCAGTTACTTTGAGCCCTGTTGCTCCGATTGTTTCCTGGAGTCGCATAGAAATTGTCCGACGCATTGGGCTCACCGTTGGAAGGGCCAGTCCTTTGATAAAGTCGACATCTCTGAACTTGGCTATGTCTTCACCTTCAGCCATGCACATGGTGCGCAGCGTTGTCCTAATGGTGATTACGGGGACAAGAAACCTCTCAATTTCATCCTCGTCGATACAAACGGGGTTCATCAGACGAAGGCAGTCTTCTGTGCATGCGCCAACCATGGCAAGCCAGAGGATCGCTTCACCGAGCTCTTGCACTGTCGCATATTTCCCGCGACGGTAGCACGACCGGAGACTGGATTTACGTTTGGCCTTCTCGAGGACTTTCACCTCCAAACGCTCACTTCTAAGAAGTCGCCGTATGATTATATTGCGGCTATTCGACGCAAGACATGCAATGCGGGACCTGATCTTCACGAAGTTCCTGTAAGTCTTTGGGATCGCGGAAATCTTCATGGCTGATGGCCCGAGCATAGAATCCATATGTACAATTCCTTCGGGTTCAACGTGTCTTTCGTGCTGTAACTGCTATCAAGAGAGGTGGACAGGTACACGGAATTGACCGGTTCTTTCTAAACCGCCCTCCTGGCTCGGTTGTAGTACCGTGTTTCGTATGCCCAGAGCCGGGGTTCAATGTTCCCGATCGCTACTGGATTGACATACATGAGGATTTCATGTGCGTTCTTCGTTATTTGCAGAATGAAACTAAGCTAACAAGGACTGTTGTCTAGACATCTGGTTCAACTCGCCCTTATGCTCGACGGTCACTTTGGGCTGCAACGTTTTGGCAAGGTTGATGATCCGGATGATGTGTCGTTGTTGAAAGGAAAGGGGTTGTTCCCACTCGATGAGCTGTACAACGAGTATGTCCGTGACGTTGTTGCTAATGAGGAAGAGGCAAGCCATGTTCATTTCCTCTTGGAGTAGCTACTAATGTACAGCCTAGAAATCGAGCTGTTCGAACTTTAACGCTGTTGAGATGCAGAACAGGTTGAAGTTTCGTGGATGTGTGATATCAGGAGTCATTGCGGTTGAATGTGGCCGCCATTGTATCTTTCTATCCATGGTGGATCTGCAGAAAGGCGAGAGGTATATTCTCATTCTGTTTGGTCAACTCCTTTATTCAATGGTTGGACAGATTCGCGAATGCAGACTATGCGCTGATGATTGCTCTCCGCCGTTTCATGAGCTCCAGTTTGGATCGAGTCAAGTTCTTCAAGAGGTTTATTACGACATACGATGTTGCTTGTCAGTTTGAGGTACACTTCGGAGAGCGCATCTTCAAGAGCTTCCCCGATCTGGCGCCCATCGTTGACCTCATCAACTTCTTGGTTCCGAAAATGCATTTAGACGGACATAAGGATAAGTGCAAGTATCGATTCGCACTGAACTATTTTCAAGGCGCTGGCCGTACCCACGGGAGGGTATCGAGCAATCATGGGCAGAGAGCAAGCAGTCCGGCGGGAGTTCACGTCAAATGAATCATGGACATAGACATGACACGATCATCGACTTTCATAACTTCTGGAATTGGGTCAAGTTTGAACTAATGGGTATGAAATGATGCTATCCTCCTCTAGTAGACTATTAGCTGACAATTTCAACCTCTAGAGGACTACCTGGAGAGTCATCTGATAGATGCGCGTGTTAGTCTGCAAGGCGCAATCGATCACTTCTTTGGACTTTCAATTTCCCGTGGCAAGGAGAATGTTGTGGCTTGGAGTAAGCTGTCGACCGAACCCAGAAAGGTCGGAAGCGATTGGGAAAGTGTATATCGAGTGTCTACAAAGAAGCGTAAGTTTCTGGTCCTCAGCAAGTCAAACACGTGACAGACGCAGTTTCTAGTTCCATCGCGTGAAGCCGTGTACCTCAGTCTGGTGCAGTCAGAAACAAAGCGAAGCGAAGCCGAGGAGATTGTCATGAAGACACAGAGCGTAGAAACCCAGTTCCTTAATACTGGATTAAAGCTACAAGAGCGACAGTGAGTGTCATGGCAGATCAACACATAGTATCTCATAATCAGCAGGCGATATCTTCAGCGTTTCAAGAAGTCTGCCAATACTGATTCGGAACAGACAACTCTGGCTCGCAGCCGCGCTGCACTCTTAGGCGACCTTCGACAATGGCGCAAGACGCAGCTCCAAATTATGCCTACACTCGAACGTCTAGCCTTAGAAAGCCGTCTCGAGAGTGCAGAAGTATTTGTTGAGCGCGAGATTCTGTATCTCCCTTCGGATTTCAATTCTACCGACCGTGTCAAGCTAGGACTGCAACGGTTGGCAGATTTAGAGTTGAGACTACGAGAAGGAGAGGCAAACGATGCGGTCCTGGCCCTCTGTGATACTATAGCGCACAAGATGGTGCTACGGGAGGTCAAAAAGTCAAATGCGCGCGGAGTCACACAGAATACACGGGCGACAAAGTTCATCCGCGGCGTCGAGTTCAAACGAGCGGGTCATGCAGCCCAATATCGGAAGGCACGAGAGGCTGTGTTGGAACTGCAGAACGTAAAGGAGTCAGCCAATTATCCGGTGCTAACGGAGGAGGATATGTACGCCAAGAACGCGGTGAATGCTCGAGAACTGGGAGACGGATCAAAAACTGATGGGTGGATTTGGCGATATGGTAACTTGAAAGGGTTGGACAAGGATGAACGAGATGCGTTCGTGATTGAGAGTAAGTTCAGAGTGTCTGAGTTGGGAAACACATCTGACAGGCTTTTCCAGCGGAGCGTGTCCAATGGTTCCGTGCCAAGGCAGACATGGAACGTTGGATGGAGGAAGTCGAAACACTGGAAGAAGAGTTCCGACGCCTTATCCGGGCCTGTCGATCCATGACGGACTATTGGACTCAGATGTCAACGGAATACGACTCAGCAACAGCTCCATATCTTCTCTCGCGGAGCGGAGATGTCACCAACCCAAACTGTGGCTATCGCGTATATGCATTACAGAAAGCGGATATGTATAGGAGGATCGGCGTACATGCAGAGAAGTGTTTCCTAGATCCCAAAGTTGGTGGAGCATGGCCGGATGAAAAGGAGGACATCAACGAGTTCTTGAGGAAGCGCAGACCACGGTTAGAGGTTGATTGGCAGAAAGATGGCAAAGATTTCGAACAGCTTGTAGGAAACGAGAAATAGATTATATTCATATGGTACTCGCTGATGAGAAGGATTCGGCCGAAACACGTCAAAGGCCGGTCATGTGGTAGGTATTGCGTCGTGTTTGGCAGCTCCGTTTGTTGACCTACAACCACCATCATCATCGACCACTGACATCAACTGCCGACGACTATCTGCTTGGACACAATCCCTGATACTTAACAAGCCTGCAAGAACGCCGGGGCGGAGAGCGGTCTCCTCTTAGGCGCAGTCTACAACAATCTCGTATAGAACGATGTTGTGGTTGGTCAATATGCTCACTAACCTTGTTGAGCGTGCACGCTTACTACCGGTGAGCTTGTTACCCACCACTTCTTGGCTGCTAACCGTTCCATAGCAGTAGGCAATGTTGGTGTTATACGCGACGCCGAGCCATCTCCCTCCATCTCGTAACCACCGCCGCCTTCTTCGCAACCACGACGCTCCCCACCAGGTCTTCCCACGACGATGACGACAGCGACAAAGGCTCCTACCATAACGACGGCTCCAATGATGACTGCACTTCAACGCGTCACCATCCACCGACAACACTACAAACGGCGATACCAGTTCCTATAGCACTCCCAACAATAGACGGTCCGAAGGGTGCCCACTATCGAAGGTACCAAGCCGTGCTCGCCATGCAGGATCTTAAGCGCGTTCACGACGAACAATCTTAAGCACACGGATGTCGGTAAGTGTGCTCCCTCATGACTCCGGATCTTAATGATACTCACAGTGGACTCTAGTCTCAAGCATGCTTACGATGGACAATCTCAAGCATGCTCACGACGGATGAGAGGAAGCACGCTCACCTGCTCATAGGCCTCAGCATCCTCCTCTTCGTAGATTATATTTTTGTACATCTCATTGTTCAACAATGGTTTTTTTTTCTCAAGATTGTGCTTGAACTTCTTAAGATTCTAGTTGAGATGAGAGCATCTTAAGATTGTGTCCGAGACGAGTAATCTTAAGATGCTGCTGGGCAGCAGGCACACCCATGTATTGTCCGCATGCTCACCGATTGCTTAAATTGGCTTAAGATTCTCACGTTTAAGCACAACATCGAGACGTTGGAAATCTTAAAGAAAATGTATGAAATGTTAGGAACATCCGGAAAGTGTACGTCTCAATCTGGCCCTGGGTGAGTTTCATCTGACGACTTCTAGGTCGTGATTGTAGTTCTGCGGAGGACGTGTTGTCAATGCATCGCATTTTCGAGGTTTGCGAGGTAGTACGCTACCGGCGGGCAAAGAATCGGATAGAAGTTATCTACTGTTCAACGTTCAACTTACTCCTTTTGGTCTGACGTCTACTACGGAAAGCAAAGACGGCCGCGCGCAAGAAATGTGCTTTCACCTGTAGCGTCGCCGACATCAGTAGCTATTGATTATCATGTCCTCCCATTAGTATATTTTGCGTCGAAATCTGTTCTGCTCTTTTTTTGCTTATGTACTATGTTCTGGGGTTACATCTACTTCAAGAGCTATTATTACTATCATTAGATACATATCTACTCAATTTGAAAAGTATTGTGTACGAAGAGTCTACCGCGTTAGAACGTGCAGTAATCTTGAAGGAACGATGTCATTGAATTGGTAAGAACGGCACTATGCTCTCAAGAAGTCGAGAGGGGTTCTACGACCTTTCCCTGGAGCGTTTTGAGACCTACAGAAATGTTAACCAATAACTGAAACACGTCCTTCTGACGCGTGGGCTTCGAGCTTGGGTGGCGATAATGCATAGAGGAGGTTAGCAGTAGACATTAGCGCTGTTAAGGAGACGCTCAGAACATTCTTTGAGAGTGGTGGCCAAAGTTCATTCATCACGCCTCGAGAAAGCGTCCCGACAAACAACACGAAGATGATGTACATACTGTCCTGGGAGGTGAACAAAGGTCCAAGAGCGTGAAATAGACAGATGATTCTTGAAAGGGCCGTTCAGAACCAAGCCCAAGGGAAACATTCGCGCAAAGCCATCGATACGCGTCGTTTTGACCGAAGCATGTTCGAAAATGGCAAGGGAGTCGTAGTTGTTCCAGGGGCTACAGCTCGTCCGACATACGTCCTGACCACGATATCGCTCCTGTCGTCCGTGTGGTGGTAGTACACATGGATATGTGAACTAACGAGGACATGGGAAGCAAGGACCTACGAAAGAGAAAGGTTTCGATTGTGTTGAGGGATTCTATGTCGCGCCACGCTGGCCTGGATCTACTGCAAAGAGACGATAGAGGTTGCGACTTCACTGTATTAGATAGCTTGTACGCTTTACATATCAAAACGTACCGTTATGCCATGCGTATCTTCTAGTCCGTTTCCAAGGATGCGTCGGATAATCCAGGTGCTACAGCATATATTAACCTGTCGCCCAGCGCAGTTTCCGGTAAACTGTAGGGATAGTGACAGAACATTTCCGTCGCGGAGGCGTAGGTTGCAGCATACATATGTACTCGCTTCGAGTCGCGTCAAGGGTCGTGATGATGGGCAGAGGTAAAGCGGGTACGCCCGATCAGGCGTTTGCTCTTGCCATCATCATCGACATCCCTACGCTCATTTTGTCCTGCTCTGGTTAGGTCGTGCCCGACTTTAGCACCTGGTGAAAACGCTGGGGTCGCGTCGATGAGAAGAGAAAAGCAAAGAGGCTTTTCGGGTACTAGTTTCTTGACTAGCTCGTACGGATTCGCGTTCAATTCGTATCCTTCATGGGTATTTGAGGCTCGCCAGGCCCTCTGGTCCAGTTCACCTCTGTCTCCATCGCCATTCGTCGACATCGGGCGATGAACGACCTAAATTGCCCCGTTGAAGGGAAGAACCCTGCAGGCGCGTTGGGGTGTAGGGCGCACGGTTTCTATTCATCCAACTATCCCGCCGTATCAGGTGTCTACTCTCTTGTGCTCCGGACTGCGATTAAACGCGCTAAGACTTTGCAAAAACATTATCTTGGAAAGATGTTTCTACCCACAGGAATCAGACGTTCAATCAAGGTACTATCCTTCCATTGTATTTCTGTGTCTGCTGAATCAGACTCTCAGATATCAACGGCGATGAACGGGTACTCATGCGTCGCCGAATTGCCGAGGCCACAATTTAGAGCCTCGACATTTCAGCTTGCGAGGTCCGTTCCGGAACGGTTTTGTACGCTGTTTCCACGTTCAGTAAGTCTTCAACGTCTCTTGAGTGGCCTTGAACGACCTTTCAACGAAGTCGTCCTTCTGACTATACGATCCTTCTATCCGAATTACATACCGCCATGCTCCTTTTTCTTGATCTTCGGTTCTGACAAAATCTCAAGCTGGCGGAGATACAGGAATGTTTGAACATCGCTTTCATCGAGTACATACTATTCGACGTCCAGCAAGCCCTCACTCCCATTGTTGTATCAAAGGAGCAGCTGGAACGTCGTCGGTTACTAACTGCTACGCATGAATCGCCTGTTCTGAAGGCATCGGGAAACATCGGCAGTTGGACAGCCTTCTTCAAAGAACGCGGATAGATGTAGGCCTCTTTCTCTGCATTAGATGCATCCTGACTTGGCTGCGCTTCATCTGCCGGTAAGGATGCTCTGATTCCGACCCATCACTGTTCCTGAAGCCCTTCCAGAGTGTCGCGCCGTGGCGATGCTAATGCTTCCGGCCACAAGTCGCTCTCAATCATGTGGTGACCACACGACCTGATCAGAGTAAATACCGTGGGCGTTCGCATCCACCAACAGCACCATACCGCCTCTTCGCTGATCGATCATCTCTTGCTCATCCTCGCAATGTCGTTTGATCCCACATCCACTATTTCCCTCATCCAGAATTGCAAGGCACTATACGATTATTCGGCAGACGTCAGGCACTCGACCGCGGAACGTCGTCGGCTTCTCGATGAGGTTCGCTCCTTAGAGCCCGAGCTTCAGGCTCTTCAGCGACTTGCGTACACGCCTGGCGTTGCGGGTGAGAAAGCCTCGATGGATCGGCTGGGCAAGCTTTTGGATCCCGCTCAGCCCTTTGTCAAAGTGGTAGACGAAACACTCGACCGCATCAAGGACGTGTTGACATATGGAACGTCCGATCCCAAAGCGACTAGGTTCAAGGTCTTGGGGAGGCGGGGGGCCGCTGCGCTGTGGTGGACTATCGACAAGGCAGAAGTCAAGGACTTACTTCTCGACCTGGAGCGCTACAAGAGCAGGATCGGGCTCGCCATACAGCACGATATGTTGTGAGTTGCAATTGTCAAACTCGTTGTAATGGGATTCTTATGTTTCGCAGTAACCATATCATCAGTGAGCACCTAACGATGTTATTTTTCGATACGGAGATTGAGATGAGATTACATAGCCGAGTACCGTCTCAAGGTCGCCAAGTTCATTTCTGCGAACGACTTCACTGGCCACCAGAGCAGTCTAATCAAGCAAAAACTCAAGGACACGGGAACTTGGCTGATTGAAGATCGCAAATTTGTCGCATGGCGAGATAGCATAGATTCACCAAGGACGTTGTGGTGTTACGGACATCGTGAGTTTTAATTGAACCTTCGAACGACTTCATATCAACCATTAGTTATAGCCGGTGCGGGGAAATCTGTCATGGCGTGAGTCCAGTCTCGTCAATGCGTATGTAGTGCCTATAGTGATGTCTGTTCTCGCAGAGCATCTATTGTTGATCATCTCCAGTTCGAGGGTGCCGTCGTACTCTCGGTATTTTGCAGGTACTCGTTGGATACATTCACAACTCCACATCCTGTTCTCTGTGGTTTGCTTCGACAGCTCATCGAGAACTCGCCTAAATTTCCACCTGCTATGGATTTCCTGTATCGGAGTCAGACCCGCCCCAATCCCGATATGGTCTCCATCCTCTTGGCTGAGATAGCAGCCTCTCATGCGCGACCGATCTACCTCGTAATTGACGCGCTTGATGAATGCAGAATCGCGCTTGACCTACTGCATGTCATCCAGCAGCTTGGTTCCTCGTTTCGCGTCCTCATCACGTCGCGACCGGTCTTCAACGAGATCGAGAAATACCCATCCATAAAGATTCGCGCTTCGGACCACGATATCCTCCTTGCTGTTGACGCAAGCTTACCAAAGCTCAACGGCGCCTGGTTGGACGATGCGTTGAAGAGTACGATAAGAGCGAAAATTGTTGAGAAAGCGGACGGCATGTTTCTCCTGGCCTCGCTGCAGCTCCGCGAATTGGAGCGCGACGTTACTCGCCGACGTGATGTCATTGATATTCTTGATTCCCTGCCGCGCACGTTGGATGATGCGTACAATTTGACGTTCCAGCGAATCCGCGAGCAGGGTGAACGGAAGAACGAGTTGGTGTGTCGCGTACTGGCGGTAGTTTCACTGCAATCAATCCATTTGCATATCGGACATGTGCAACATCTGCTTGCGGCAGGCGATGTAACCCAATACACGGATATCGAGACTATTCTGCAGTGTTGCCGCGGCCTTATCCGTAGGACGACTGATGATTATGATATTGAATTCATACGTATGTGATCTTGTTTACTCTATTGAGGAAGCTAACAGGCTTGTCACCAGATTATTCTGTGCATGAATATACCATCGCTAACTGGTCGGAACTCTTTCCGGACAACTCAAACCGAAGTGATGTCTGTCTCGAATTGGGATATTTTGTTCTGACAAGCCCCGACCACGAGTCTATGATGAAGAAGGAAGTCTGGGACAGTATAGTATTCCGTATGAGGGAACCGAAGGCGCTCACACAGGTTATACGGCTTCTTTCAACTCCTACAGCCCAAGCATCACTTGTTATAGCCAAACCCGAGCTTGCACCTTTTGTCCATGATCCTTTGTTGATTGCATGTCAACGCTTGTACTGGTATGTCATGGAATATATGATACTGACTGTACCCCCAGATGTGCAGCGCTTCAATGAAGCGCTGCGTGTCTCTCAAAGTGTTGGCTGGTATGCGGATGATTGCATAGAAAGGATTAACTCGCGGCCGGACATGCGAGTTAACAGCCATGGCCAAGTAGTTGCTGTGGATCTGGATGGGGGTGAAGGAAATTCAAGGTGATTTTTCAGTGTATGTGATATATTTATCGATTCTCATTCTTGTAGTGATTTTGAGGACAACAAGACATCTGCAGGGAACATGGATCCTATGACCTTCTTGACTCGAGCCTGGAGTGGAAGGAGGTCGGAAGATGAAGGCATGACTGATGCTCTTGTGTTTCCCCCACTCTTTTTTGAAGACTCGCTCAGCTCAGCTCAAACTCGGATATATAGAAATGAGCTGAGTTGTGAGCTGTACCTAGCTACTTATCTTTCTCTTTTCCGGTTTTGTACCAGTAGTAAATTTCTCATGATAACACAGTTCTTGCTTACCACATATGAATTTGCCTCTAGTTCTCCTTGTCGGCGGATCCCTTGTCCTGGGGCTCAGACATTTCTCAAACCCTTCTGAGCCGAACAATCATCTCCATAACCCAGACCCCCTGGCGGGACAGAAAGAACATGCAGGGGCCTCTATAGACTATCCTGTTGCTCACCTTGAAGTTTTTAGTGCAGGACGAGGATGGCGCGTTGCGTATCACTCTCTCAAATAAACCTATGCACGATCTGCCGTGGCAAGGCGGGATGGAACAAGTTTTGTTATACCGGGGGTCTGCTTGAGACCGCAGTCACTTTGCCTGGTGCGAACAACATTGCGGGACTATGGCCTGCCGTGTGGGCAATGGGTAATCTTGGCCGTGCGGGTTACGGCGCAAGTCTGGATGGTACGGTGCGGTGGAAATGGTACACTGACGTTGGCGCTAGTGGCCTTACACGTATGATTCCTGCGACATCGGAACGGTGTCGAATCAGACCGTTGAGGGACAACCTCTGATAGCTGAAGACTTGTCCTTCCTTCCCGGTCAGAAGTTATTGAGGTGCACATGCCCCGGTGAACCTCACCCTGGACCTATGCATTCGGACAAAACGTTCGTAGAACAAGCGGCGCCTGAGATCGATATCTTTGAGGCTCAGGTGTCGAACGAGCGCGGACACGTCTCGCAATCCGCTCAGTGGGGTGTAAGAGGTTTCCGTCTTTGAAGGCAGTTTGCTGATGACTTATAGCCCTTCAATTACCACTACGAGTGGTGCAATGCGACGGATAACAATCTTGAGATTTATGACGAGACTGTATCGGAGCTGAATTCACGCGATAGACACCGCAACAATTGATTGTCTATATCGTCTCTGACGAATCGTTTAGTGAATATCCTTCGTTTATGGACACCGACATCTTCTAAGGGAGATGCACCTGCGTTAAGTCAATTGAGGCCTATCAGAGGAATGCACGTACCATCTATTGACTTGATTCCTTCATCTTCTCTCTGAACTTGTGTTAGCCCAGTGGATGCGTAAGACAACGCCGCTACTTGGTCTCCGACCAAAGCAGTACGGCAGCGCGCGGTGGAGAGAACATGCTGGGAAGGCTTCACCGGCGACCCATCCATGCTGCCGCCGCCGAGGAGTTTTCGAAATCGTGAAGTATTATCAAGGCGCTGTGGAAGCCGGTGCCCTGGAGTACCGTGTAGAGCGCGGGTATGTTGGCAAGCCCAACATGACCAGTTACGCGAGGACATGGCTCTCGATCACTCGCATATTTCCCGGGATACTTGGTATATCAACGGCGCTCGTCAACACATGTACAGTAGCAGAACATAACTCGAAACATTGGTACAAGTAAATGGGGTAGGGAACATAGATGCGGCCAAAGAAAGGAGTAATAAATAGGTACGAATCACAACGAGTAAGTGTAGTTTGTACATGTGCGAGAGCCTCTCCGACGACCTGAAAGTTATGGAGCAGAGTCGTCTCATTGACCGAGTCCCGTCACCATCATCCAACCCAGGCTAGGTAAAGGGCTACGTGCTTCCCCTGCAGACGTCTCATCGTCCTAAGCACAGCAGCAAGAATCAATACTTCAAAGTGACTGAAACCGAAAAGATTATCTTCAATTTACCTCAGGACCACCACTCCGTCGCTGTTCACTCGCAAGTCCGGCCGTGCATTGGTCCATTCTACGAGAAAATTCACATACAAGTCTTGGCTTCTAGCGATACGCAGCGCTTCATTGAAGCGCTGCAAATCTGGGGGTATAGTCGGTATCATATATTCTATGACCCAAGTGTACGACAATCAGGAAAGGAGGCATCGATGAGAGATAACGCACGCCATGAAGGATTTCCCGGCGCCAGCTATAATCATTTGTAAGTATGGATTCATTTCGAGGATATAACTAACGCACGATGCCCGTAACACCACAATGTCCGGTTCGCAGACTCTGTATCGCGCCACGCAATAAAGGTAGCGTGGCAGATCATCCACATCCCCGTTCCTGATAGTTTCTTCTCCAGAAGTTGCTTGCCGGCACTGGTATAGTCGTTCTTGGAGATGAACTTCGCTATTTTGAGACGATCCTTATCTGATATCGGACGCGTCAATCTCGATAAATGGACTCGAGAATGCTAAAAGTTGCTTACTGCTAAGGTTTTCCTCCATACTGTTCAACTTTCCGTCCACGGTGTCCTGCTTTACGTCCGCGATGTCCAGCTTTCCGTCCACGACGTCCAGCTTCCCGTCCACGACATCCTGCTTTTTGCTACAAGGGGTTAGCGCGCGCATCATATGGAATACGAACGACTGACAACATATCGTGCTGAAGTGCGAGCCCGATCCGGCTCTTGTAGCGCTCCAGGTTGAGAAGTAACTCCTTGACTTCAGCCTTGTCGATAGTCCACCACAGGGCAGCGGCCCACCGCCTCCCCAAGACCTTGAACCTAGTTGCTTTGGGATCGGAGGTTCCATAGGTCAATACGTCCTTGATGCGATCGAGTGTTTCGTCTACCACTTTGGCGAACGGCTGCGACGGATCCAAGAGCTGGGCCAGTCGTTCCATCGAGACTTTGTCACCCGCAATGCCCGGCGTGTTCGTGAGCTGCTGGAGAGCCTGATGCTCGGGCTCCAGGGAGCGGACCTCTTCGAGAAGCTGACGACGTTCCGCGGTCGAGTGCCTGACATCTGACGAATAATCATATAGTGTTTTGCAGTTCTGGATTAGGGAGATAATAGATGTGGGAAAGGATGAGCAAGAGATAGTCGATGTGGTATGGTGATGGTGGTGGATGCGAACACCCACGGTGTTTACTCTGATCTGCTCGTGTAGGCACCACATGATTGAGAGCGACTTCGTGGCCGGAAGCATTAGCATCGCCACGGCGCGACACTCTGGACAATTCAACTGTTGTGAGCTGGCATCAAGCAGAGTATATCTTGAGGGGTCGGAGTGGACGAGGACAGCGTGGGCATGCTCCACCAAGAAAACGCCGTGTACATAGGATACAGTCGTGATGGTTTTAGCTGAAACGGCTTGACCCGCATGAGAGGGAGTTCATTGCCTGAGTGAATTGCCGGGCATTATAGAGTGAACAGCGACGCGTCGAGAGAGCGCTGGGTCTGTGGAAGAACTAATCAGCGACGTGTTCCGGAGTAGTAGTAATGGCAACTGCATACCGTCACTCGACTCAATCGGCGCTGACGAGCAGGCCGTCCTACCGACAGCCTTTGACCAAACGTGATCCAAGACAGAAATAAGCAAATTCACTTCGCTTGTTGACCAGCGCATTGTATTAACGCCAACAGGTATAAAGCGCGGTCCCTTCCGTATGGCCAACGAGAGCAAATACGCGAGAAAATGGCGAACATCAAGGAACACGCCGCCATGGACGAACGAAGCTGGATTGTTGGAAGAGTTTGGAAAGTTGCACCCTAGCAGCGAGCACGGAAATCTGCAACGCCTGAGCTATAACGTTCCGATTGACTAGTGCAGGTAAACTGATACAGAGACCTCAGCAGAGGATTCATCATACAAAGCAAATCAAACCCCGAAGCCGAAGCCGCAGCTGCCAGCGACGCGACCCGCCGTCAGCTCGCCGTTCCAGCTTGAGCTGTCTTCACAGGCCTGTCGTACTGAGAGTCGAGGGCCGTAGGTGCCGCACTGGAGCGATATTCAATATATAACATTGGGGTGGCGGTGGTAAGCGTCCGCCAAGAAGGTCTATGAAATCTAGAAATCCGCGCCGATGCTGCAGTCGGGATCATAACAGGGCGAAACACGTATAATCTGTGAATTTGAGCGCAGAGGGAAGGCGATGATGATGGTAGGAGTAAAGCCTAATTGGGCGCGTAATCTTTGCCTCTGACCACCATCACAACCTCGGATATACCGAACGCGTCATAAATGACCACGGAATTTTGCCACCTTATATGCCGCAACCTCTGGAAAGGCTGCACTAAGGTATACAATTAGGTACGTCTCTCACAATTAAACTTTTCCATAAAACTTGGTAGGTCGCAAATCACCAATCGCCCTAGGCCAAATACTTGCGTTCTTCGCCGCAGCACCACTCAGGCGCCGACGAGTGCAACGTTGGGCACTTGTAGATTTTTCCACCCGGCCTACTTCAAATCCACCAGTGGCCCCATTCATTACCTCGCCCATTTAAAATTACTTACAGCGAGGCGAAGAGACCGTAATCTCTAGTATGACTCTTCAACCACTCGCCATTCTGCTGAATCTTGTCTGGCAACAGAAGACGAAAGCCTGACACAATCTTTCAAGACTTCCGAAAGACTGCATATCAGTTCGCGAGAACCTGAATCTCGCGCTGCCTGGTACGTTCCTTTGCTTATCGACGGGACGCTGTTCATCAAACAACTGCAGATCACGTTGTAAGTAGTGTAGATTCCGCGTTGGCCAGTGTTCCAGACAGACTCGCTGATTTAGCCGTCGCGCCGCCTTGAGGTTGGCTTGCGACGAAGGAGGACTCCCTCAAGACGCTGTCTAATTTCCCAGCCCAGTTCTAATATTTTCGGAACCATCGTTATCGTTGTAATGATTCTTCTACCACTATGACCTGTACAAACCGATCACGACACCTTGCTATCCTAGTCGACAAACTTAGGCTTTCGCTCCTCGAGCTCTTGCGAGGCATGGGACGTTTGCTCGTGGCGCGATGGACCGAATATGGGGAAACTTTCTGCTGTACGTCTCCTCGTTCTCCGACTTTCTACTGCTAAGATGCCTCCTCTAGAGACGCGTAATGGGGATGTCGCATTCCCAGTTCCAATAACCATTCTTGTGAATTTGACAAAATCACAGAACAAGGCGGGCTTGGTCCGAGTCGTAGTGGTTCTTCTATAGGAGACTTGTCGATCCCGTGGTAGTTCTAAATCAATACTAGAATGATCAATGCGTTTCGTTGATGATTAACGAAGAACAAGTATTCAAAGTATAGGAGAGTGTTCGCGCTACCTTTTGATTTTGGTTTGACGCTGTGAAGGAATTACTATCGATACACAAAGAACAGCGCTTCACAGTCCTAACTTTCGATCGAGATAAGGTCTTTTTGAGAGGAGTGGCACGCCGTTCGACAGGCTTGAGCTTGATGCTTGTTGGTCCTTCGTGATGTGATTGTTACTGCCCAATGTCTCCTCTAGATATGTACCATCACTGCTTGTCGATTACCACGCTGTCACGTCCCATCACTACTAGCTTCCATTCAGTCGTGTGCCCGAAATTGAAGGTTGTTCAGGGCGGCGGCGCAGAAACAGCGTCCGGAATGGACTTCGACAGGACTCTCCAAGAGCTTTAATGGTATGTACAGACTGCATTTACGCTTGTCCATGGCGTGCTGAGTAGAAGTTCTCGATTCGGAGCACGCGTTTCCGGACTGTAAGTAGTAAGTAGGGATACTCGAAGCAGATGCAGACGCAATAAATAGTAGTATACAGAGTTTGGTATATCGCGGTCAAATGAGAGATAGTCGACGAGGACGACATGGGGAAAGGGAAATGGGGCCAGATAGGTATGAATCGCAACTCTGGAGAGTAGTAGTGCTGGGGGCTGCACATGTCCGGGAACCTTTTCGGCGATTGTGAAGGGAAGGGAGGCGGAGTCGTCTTCTCCGAACGCGGCGCCGGATCCTACTACGCTCTCCATCGCCGCCACTCCATACTCGACAGCTATCGGACCTCGAAAGCAGTCCCGTCAGAGGTCTCGCTTCGCTCAAGCTAGAACGAAACATCTCAGTATCAGCCAACAAAGAGGTACACGAAGGACTTACCTTCAACTTCTCCTTCACCTCCATCTGGATCCACGGCAACTGCCACGCCGTCGCTGTTTACTTGCATGTCCGGCCGCATGTTGATCCATTTAATAAGGTCGTTCTGCATGTAGCTGCTGCTAGCTGAGACGCGGAGCACTTCATTAAAGCGTAGCACATCTGGAGGTGCAGTCCGTACTATATATTCCATGACATTCCGGTATGCACAATGACATGCAATCAGTAAAGGATCATGGAGAGAAGGTGTAAGCTCTGGGTAGTACTCAACAAACGATGCCTGGAATGTAGGAGTTGAGAGGAGAGAAATGACCTGTTCGAGCTCCTCCGGTTCCTTCATTGCGAGTACTACCCAGTGCCAGCAAGAGTGGAGATCCCTCATGGACTCGTGGACAACACTTGTCAAGACAGCATATCCCAATTCGAGAGAGAGATCGTTTGCGATGGGATGCTCTGGAAAAAGTTCCGACCAGTGAGCAGTAATATATTCAAGCACAGAATAATCTGATGACAAGCATGTTAACATCACTCCCTATACAATAAGTGACAAGACCACACACGTATAATTGCAAATAAATGATCAGTTTGCCTACAAATAAGTCCATGGCAACACTGTAAAATAGTATCGAGCTCCATGTGTTGGAGTATATCTCCTTCCGCAAGGAGATTTTGAACCCAATCAACTGATAAAAACGACGAGGTATCAAGCGAAAGTAGAGCTAGTGCGCGACAAGCCAACTCGTTCTTCCGTTCACCCTGATCACGGATTCGCTGGAACGTCAATTTGTACGCGTCGTCCAACGTGCGGGGTAGCGAATCAAGAATATTGAGGACATCACGTCGGCAGGTAACGTCGCGCTCCAATTCGCGGAGCTGCAGAGAGGCCAGGAGAAACATGCCATCCGCCTTCTCGACAATTTTCGCTCTTATTGTATCCTTCAACGCATCGTCCGCCCAGGCACCTTTGAGCTTTGGCAGGGTTGCGTCAACCGCAACTAGGATATCATGGTCCGAAGCGCGAATTTTGATGGATGGGTATTCCTTGATCTCTGTAAAGACCGGTCGCGACGTGATGAGGACGCGGAACGATGGACCAAGCTGTTGTATGGTGCACAGTAGGTCCGAACCAAATAGGCATTCGTCCAGGGCGTCAACGACGACATAGATAGGTCGCCTATGAGAGGCCGCTATCTCGTCCAGGAAGCCGGTAAGTGAATCGGGACTGGGATCGGTTTTACGCCAGTACAACTCGCAGATGGTGCGCGGAACTTTTGTGGTCTTCTCGATGAGCTGTCGAAGCAAGCCACCGAGGACAGCAAATGGCGTAGTGAAAATGTTGGAAGAATATCGGCAGAACACCGAGAGCACAATGTTGTTCGGCGTGGATTGGAGATGTTCAATAATCAGTGCACTGGAAAAGGAACACGTCAATATACAGAGCGAATGTCCCGATAGAGTAAACTAACGCCATGACAGATTTTCCGGCGCCAGCTATAACTATCAATGAACTGTAGTTCGTCTCAGAGGTATAAAGGACGTACGATGCCCGTGACACCACAGCGTCCGATTCGTAGACTCTCCCACATCGCGCCACGCAACAAAAGTAGGGTGAATGATCATCCAGGTCCCTGTCCCCGACAGTTTTTTCTCGACAAGTTGCTTGCAGTCACTAGCATAATCGTTCTTGGACATGAACTTCGCTATTTTGAGACGATCCTTATCTGGAAGTGTACGCCTCAGTCTGTCTCATAGACTGTCGAATAGCCGCTTACTGCTAAGATTCTCCTTTAAATCGTCCATCTTACCGTCCACCACCTCCAGCTTTCCGTCCACGACGTCCAGCTTGCCGTCCACGACATCCTGCTTTTTGCTACAAGGGATTAGCGCGCGCATCATACGGAATGCGAACGACTGACAAAATATCGTGCTGAATAGCGAGCCCGATTCTGCTCTTGTAGCGCTCGAGGTCCGAAAGCAAAAGATTGACTTCCGCCTTGTCGACTGTCCACGACAGCGCGGCAACAAGCCGCTTCCCTAAGATCTTGAATCTAGTCGCATTTGGGTTGGACGTTCCATACATCAAAACATCCTGGATGCGCCCAAGCGTTCCGTCCACCACTTTCGCGAAGGGCTGAGAAGGATCCAATAGCTGCGCGAGCCGATCCAACGAAACCGGGTCACCGGCGACGCCAGGCGTGTTCGCTAGTCTGTCGAGCGCCTCTAGTTCGGGCTCTAAGGAGCGAACCTCATCCAGAAGCCGACAACGTTCTGCGGCCGAGTGCCTGACATCTGACGAATAATCGTATAGTGTCTTGCAGTTCTGGATGAGGGAGACAATCGATGTGGGATCGAAAGACATCGCGAGAGAGGTTCAATCAGCGAAGAGGCGGTATGGCGATGGTGGTGGATGCAGACACCCACGGTTTTTACTCTGATCAGCTCGTGTAGTCACCACATGATTGAGCGCAACTTCGTGGCCGGAAGCATTAGCATCGCCACTGCGCGACACTGTGTAAGGCCTTCAGGAACAGTGATGGGTCGGAATCAGAGCATCCTTACCGACAGAGCAAGAGCAGCCAAGTGGATGTATCGAATGACAAAGAAGAGTCCTCCATCACGAAATATCCGCATTCACTGGTCCAACTGCCGATGCTTCCCAACGCCTTCAGCGTCGTGATTCATGCGTGGCAATTGTTTACCAACGACGTTCGGACACCTGCTTTGATACAACAATGGGAATGAGGGCTTGCTGGACGTCGAGCTGTACTGAATGACAAACATTCTTGTAGCTCCAACAGCCTGGGATTGTGTCAGAACCAGAGTCGTCAGAGAGAGGTAGAGGAAGCGTACCCTATTGGAGAAAAATGTAATCATCGCGCACGAGTTACTTGATAGGTTTCTGACCGAACCCAGGTTAGAGTCTTCATATTCTAAACACGTTGAGAGTTACTGGGCGTAGGGACAGCGCACAAGATCGCTCCGGGACGGAGCTCGCAAGCGGATATGTCCTCTGAGTCTGAATTGTGGCGGTACAAGGCAATTCGGCGACGCTTGAGTACCCGTCTGCTTGAGGCGAAATATCATAGCCGAAAGTGTATTTCAAGATGCGCTGGCCCAGGACGGAGAGAGGGGTGCATCTGTAGCGGACATGATGACGGCAAGAGCCAAGTGAGATTTTTGTCGCGCCATGTCACATCACTTGACGTGACGCGTCGTGGCTAAGGGACTTCCATCGACCCGTTTCAGTCCATTCATTGAGCCAACTCCACTACAGCGTACACCTAAGATCAGCGCCCAATCCCCATCATGCTGGACACCATACTTCACCCCTCCCTTCGCCCGCTGACTTCATTCATTGAGTCTCCGATACTGTAGCGTTTCGACCGCAAATTCACATAACGGGTCACGGGGGTCTTTGAAGTGAAGCTATATATACATCATAACGGGTCACGGACCACTTTGGTCAGGCACGAGCCTCCAAATAAGGAAATTTCAGGTCCCGCTATAAGCGGAACTGTCCAAAAAAGGCAATTTAAGGGTCTGTGAAGCTGTTCGCTGTAACTTCAGACCATAATGGGTCACAGGCTGTGAAGTTACGGTCGAAACGCTACAGTAACTGCCACCTGAGGGGACATAAATTAGAAATTGTTCCTAAGCCTGTTTAAAAGAATACTTAGATAGAGGATACCAAGCTACATCACCTGGGACGCAGGACTACACCGGGGGAAAATGTTTCAGAGTACTGGAAATGAGAGGTCGGCTGTCAAGTCCTAGGTTAGGTAGGGACTAGGCGGGTGCCATGCGTATTGCTCTTGTCTCTGAATACTGTAGCGTTTCAACCGTAACTTCACAGCCTGTGACCCATTATGGTCTGAAGTTACAGCGAACAGCTTCACAGACCCTTAAATTGCCTTTTTTGGACAGTTCCGCTTATAGCGGGACCTGAAATTTCCTTATTTGGAGGCTCGTGCCTGACCAAAGTGGTCCGTGACCCATTATGATGTATATATAGCTTCACTTCAAAGACCCCCATGACCCGTTATGTGAATTTGCGGTCGAAACGCTACAGTAGAGTTGACAGGTGTGAATACATGTCCTCATATTGTGGCGGTCCAACACAATTCGGCAGTGCATGAGTACGCGAGAGTCAACGATATGGTGTACGCCGCAGTCCAAAGTAAGCAACAGATGATCGAAAGGCGAAAGACACGTCTAAAAATCGATGGGATGATAAAGGCCAAAAAGCATGCATTTAACTTTCCAAAGTACACGGCAGGGCCCTAGCTACGTACGACAAGTCGTATCTCGCATTGATCTCGCAACACACCTTGTAACAAGGTCCACAACCCCAGGGCCTGTTTGACGCATGAAGCGCAAATGCTGACACCGTCCCACATAGCGGAGCGCGACCTAATCTCGCTCAGCTCAACTCAGACGACTCGGCATCATCATCAATAGAAGAAACTCACCAAGGGAAGAATGAGAAATGCTTGCGCTCTCTGAGGCCGCCGAATTTATGTCGCCTCCATTACGGTTGCTACCTGAACGTCTGGATCAACAGACGCAGAAGAGAACAGCGTGTACAGTTCTTACCTTAACTGAACGCCTGGTTCCTCCGGATAGAAAGAAACGCGCCGACTCTTTGTTGTCAAAATACGGCCAAACTATGGAGCGGTCGTGGCGGAAAACTCTTGGGGCTGACCATATTCTAGGCGTTGTTGGCGTATCCACGGTGGCGATGGTGGTCAGAAGCAAGCAGGACACGCCCGATCAGATTTTGCTCCCGCCATCATCATTGCGCTCCCTCTCTGCTCAAATTCCCTCGTTTCGTCCCGTTGTTAATACGACTGCGAGTTTGTCAGAGTCCATGGACGTTCTTGACGGAGGAATTGCTCACCGTCGGCACCTGAATCGTGAATTAAGGGTGCACAATAATTATGGATGAGAGGCGATGCGTTGGACACCCGGAGAGAAATACATCCATCTAGGCACCCACTAGTCTCGACGCTCGCCTCCCATCGCTCACCATGTCCTTTGATCTTCATCTCCCTCATCCAAAACTGCAGGACAATCTACGATGGACGTCAAGCATTCTGGCAGAGCGCCGTCGGATTCTTGATGAAGTTCGCTCCCTGGCGCCCGAGCTAGAGGCACTCCAGCGGCTTGCAAACACGCCTGGCGTCGCCGGTAACCAATCATCGATGGATCGGGTGGGGCAGCTTTTGGATCCCGCTCAACCAGTGGTGAACGAAACTCTTAGCCGCGCCAAAGACGTTTTGACTATGGAACGTCAAATCCAAATGCGACTGGATTCAAGGTCTTAAGGAAGCGTGGGGCCGATGCGTTGCGGTGGACAGTGGACAAGGCGACCTGCTTATCAACCTTGAGCGCTACAAGAGCCAGATCCAGCTGGCCCTACAGCATGATATGATATGAGTCGTTCACATTAGATACGATGCGCGTCTGATTCCTGCTAGCAAGAAGCAGCATGTTATGCACGGAGAGCTGGACGCTATTGATGGAAAACAGGACATCATGGACGAAAAGTAGGATACTGTAGCGAAACATGTCAGCGGTGAGTGGCAAGATTTGACTGTATTTTGTAGGTACTTGGTACCGTGCTTCTGTGCAATACGGACAACAAATGGATTATGGGAGGAGGACTAAGATGATATTCCACTTGTACAGAGAGGGTATAAGTACTGTAAAGTAAGATGGTCCTAGCTACAATAAGAGATGGTCCAACGACGAGAGAGAACAATAAGTGTACTAGAAAGGGAACAAGAGAATAGAGAGATGGTCTGAGTGTACTGTACAGAGTAATGGTCCGAGTGTGCCAAGCATGGCCCAAGTTAATCCTCTACATCCCATACAAACTTTAATTTTCAGCCTCCGGGCTGAACAGCGGCGGGGTTGAACTAGCGCTATGCACGCGCGAATGAAATGATCATATTTGGTCAAGCGAAATCGTGCTCATCGCCATCATCGGCGATGCCCGAAAGATCGGACGGGTTGACGAACTCCGTCACCTTGAACTCCTTCCCCGACCTCGCAAAATACGGGATCAGCCTGAACGCGGCAAATTTCAAGCGCGAGACGACCCCGTTTAGTTCGGCAAGATAGTACGCACCACCCGTTGTGCGACGGACGACAACCATTGGACCAAAATACCGCGGCCGAAATTTTCTGTTGGCGCCGATCTCGATTTTCTTGTTGAGGACGAGAACAAGAGCGCCAGGACGGAAATTGTAGTCGTGGATGGTGTTTTGGAAACGACGCTGGAAGTTGGTGATGGATGCACGACGCGCTTTAGTGACGCGCTGTTGAATGTGAGCAACGTCTTCATCTCGTCGTTCGAGCTGACGCGCCCGCATGTAGACCAGATCTGAGTTGGAGAGCTTGCCGTCAAATTTTGGAAAGAGAAATGTTGCGTATAGGATGTCGAATGGAAGGATGGGTTTGATGCCGTGTGCTGCGTAAAATGGAGAGTAACCAGTGCGGCGCGATGTGGTGATGCGATCCGCCCAGAATGCCAGGTGCGTTTTCTTTGGCCATAACTTCTCGTTTCCTTCACAAAGTCTCTTCAGCGCGTCTCTGATTGGGCGATGGGCAACTTCCACAACGCCGTTGGCCTGCGAGTTGTATGCGGAGATTCGGATGTGGACGATGCCATATTTCTGGCGGAGGTACTCCAAAGCGGCGACCATTGGCGTACCATTATCCGTGACAAATATCTCGGAGACGCCACCCCAGCGGCAAAGGATCTCCTCAAAGATGAATTGTCCAACCGACTGGCCGGTCTCAGATCGAAGAACACAGAATTCTGGCCAGTGCGTGAGGCTACAACGTCCTTGGATGATGTACTGATAATCATTCGATTTAGGCATGTGCATAGTGTCAATGTGACACTTTTGGAAGAGACCGCCGGGCGTAGAGATCCTTGGTGGTAAGTGAACGTGGTCTGTAGATTCCAGCTGGCACTCATGGCAGGTTTTCAGATACCATGCTATGTCAACGTCAATTCCTGGCCACCAAAAGCGATCCGCAATACGGCGACGAACGCCATAGAAGCCACGACGGTGACCGAGCTCATCGTGAGCCATGTGAAGGATACGAATTCGGTCTGGATAATTGACAACTAATTGATGGCGGCCTGTGCGTTCACGACGAAACATTTGGTCACTGACGATGAAGTAGGGCCGGGATTGCTGTTGGAGAATATGGAGTTTGTCGGGTGGAATAGATGGGGGACATTTTAGAGTGGAGAGGTAGTATCGGATGGTGTCGAGTTGGTCGTCGCGCCGACGTGATTCCTTGGTTCTTGGTAAGTCGTTTGTTTCTTGAGTTGTTGGAAATGTTAACAAAAGCGCGCCAGTGTCTTCTCGTACGTGGACAATATTTGACGCGATACCAGCAGCTTCGCGTTGGAAAAAGGAAGAAATCCATACAGTGCATCCTAGCACTTCTTCATCGATCCAATCCTCTGCATCTTTGTCTGGTATGTCTCCCACATCATCTGTCCTTTCGCGTCGTGACAGTCCGTCAGGTCCTTTAAATCTTTCGGCGGGAACATGGATGAGTGTAAAATGGAATATGAGGATAGCGGCGATCCAGCGGTTGACGGAGGCATTTGGATGGACGTTGGGGTGATTAATCATCCCCCGTATGTATTTCGCGTCCATCTCAACGATGAAATGTTCTAACCCAACAAGATAGATTCGGGTGAAGTGTAACACGCGCCAAAGACCGCGAAGCTCGATCTTCGCCTGCGAATACCGGAGCTCGACATCAGACCAGGCAATGGAGCCAAAACAAGTGATTCAACGCTGCCCTTTGACATCGAGCTGCTGAAGGACGAAACCGCAGGCAATTTCAGAGGAGTCGACGCCTAGGATCACATCAAAACCCGACTTGTAATCAATTGGACGAATGGCGGGACAGGTAATGACAGCCTTCTTCAGTGCGTCCATGGCCAACTGATGCTCTTTCTGCCAGGTAAAAGGTGTGCTCTTCATTGTGAGCTTGACAAGTGGCCGCGACATGGCGGCAAAGTTCCGTATCCATATGCGCACCATGCCGGCCATCCCAAGAAATCCTCGGACGTGCTTGACGGTACGACACGGCGGCCAAGTCGTGATCTTCGTAACTGATATATCCTCTGGTAGACGGCCATCATAGTTGCAAGTCTGTCCAAGGACTGGCAACTCAGGAACAGCAAATTGTTGGGCAAGCTTCTTGGCGGAAACGGTGGCGCCAGCGTGGCCGAGGCGGTGAAGGATGCAATGGACATCAAGTAAGTGAATCCATACAAACTTTCGAACTTTGGGGTTGTCGGGCAGTCGCTCATAGTCCCCGTCAGGTAGCTCGAAACGCGTCCGATGACCAAGAATTGTGATGTCGTCTATGAAATTTGGAGCAACGTCCGTCTCGTGCTGGAGGAGAAATGCAATATCGTGATGGAAAATGTTGACAGATGTTGTCCATCCCTGCGGCAGACGGACTAATCGCATGGGCCCAAGGTGAGTATCCACAGTCATCACGTCGCGGGACCTAATCGCTACCATCCGCTGGTTATAGCCCGACATTAGATCAAGACCGGTGAAGATTCCTCGTCCTGCGGCGTACTCGCAGTATTGGTCGGGAAGCGGTGGCTGGCCCGTTGTTCGAATGGTATGCCTGTTCATATCGTCCGGATTGACAACGATTCTGACCTTGCCATCCTTTTTAGCGACACAAAACCACTGTGTTCGATATGAGCTGTCGGACGGCTCCCATAGACCAAGGCGGACATTCTCTTTGACTAGTTTGATGACTTCTTTGCGGATACCGGGTGGAATGGGGATGGATTTACGCGCCCAAGGTATGTGCTCGACGAGTGGAAAAATGACGGGACTGAAGTAGTCGTCCCGCAGGGTACCCATTTCCTCGCTGGTGAACGAGATAGTTTTTGCATTAAGCATCAAGACGTTTACTGCCAAGTCGCATTCTTCGGGAAACAAGAAGTTGTTGTCAAGGATGCCGAGGGACTCAAGACGTTCCTGAGTTAGACGCTCGGATGGTACAAAGGGAGTGGGGAATGGGGAAAGTTCGGGAAGGGAGAGAAGAGGGTCCTCGGGAAAGGATCGTCGTACTTTTGCGTCTTCGGGGAGTACTGCGGGAACTGGGTTTGCCTTTTTGTTAACACTCTTGTAGAGTAAAGTATCAGACATATGATTGAATGTAAATGTTTCTTCGAGCATAGATTGGACGAAAGCATGAGACTCAACAATGTTCGGAGTCCGGTCCGACAGGTCCGACACCTCTTTCCACTGATCCACCACGTTGTTGACGGTGGATATTCCAAAAGATGGACTTGGTTGCTTCCGTTCCTTGGTTTCGAGAACACAATTGTCCGGATTGTTGGAGTCCTGCTCCCATATACGGATGGTAACACCGGATGCTGTCTCCCACTTTTCAAGACGGACAGCGCGCTGCCACGGACGACCAAGCAGGATACAATACGGTGCTTTTGGGACGATGAAAGCGTGGGCAATGGTGATCATGCCATCAATGTCAAGCTGGACTTGCTCTGCGCAACCAGGTAATTCATCCTTTGCGCCACTAGCGGTTTCCATGATTAATTGCCTGTGTTTATTAACGTCTAGGCCGCATTCTTGAGCAAGATCTTTGCGGATAACTACAATCTCTGAGCCCTCGTCCAAGAGAGTGAGCTCGCATTGTTTGCCAGCTACAACGATGTCAATGACACGGAGCGGCGTAGTGAAGTCAAGAGGGGGAGCAGGACACGGATGGGATGGGGATGGGGATAGGATATTGGCTGCAACAGCAGCATCATTAGGAATGTGGTTGGTGCGTTCGTGATTGACCGCTTCTTTGGCCAGATCTTTGCTGATTGCATATAGGTCGCGTACGGGGAGAGTGATTGGCGCGTCTAGGATCTGATTGTAAACACAATGGATGGCAGATGGATCATCAACTTTGGACTCGAGTCGATAGGCGGGATGGCGGGGATCATGGGGAATATGGGTGTTATGAATTGCCATATTTTCACAATTTCACATCTTATCATATCTTATCGGGGGCCTTATCTTATCAACCAACAGACCGTTTCATCATCTGTTTCGTCAACGATCATACCCCTTTTCATTACCGAAGCCGTACTCATGTTGGACACACGTCCAACACATGGATGACATCATACATGCCGATACCTCATGGACTCCCTATTGTATACACACCGCCGACACTCGTAGCACACATGGTCGTTTCAGTATTATTACTTACATGCAGTTACCACTCGTATTTAATGGTTTCACGGACTAGTAGCATACAACACTGGGTCAAGGGCGTGGAGCATCCCTAGTGGAAACACGTATGGACAAGGAGTCTCAAACACAGACTTACTAGTATATAAGCAGTAGTGTAGTATCATTGTACTTTAGTTCCGATCTCGTTTATACACCTGGCCTAGCCTAGTCTTACGAACGCGAACGTTTTCTTCCTTAGTTCTTGCTGTGGTACCTGGTTGAGTCTCGTGGCTTAGTCAGTCGCTAACAGAAGATCGGAACTACTTTCTACCACCTACCACACATCCCTGATCGTCGATCAGCACTTCGCTGTTTGATCATCGCACATTCCCCTATTCCCTTTCCCTGTTTACAGATCGACGGATTCCTAATTCCAGCGCACGTCCGCATACGTGTGTATTGGTCCCAGTAGCGCCGGCTAATAGTTAGAGATAACTGCCTCGGGTGCTGGAAGTAGCCGCTCTCACGAGAACGAACTTTTGGCAGTTGCACTTCAGTGGGCGCTGTTTACGGGTCAACCCCCGTTCCCAGGAAAACTTCGGCTTACCTCACACCAGAGGGACGTCGGCTGGGCAATTGCGAACTTGTGACGAGCTCTTGGGCTCCGTAGATACGTAGTCAGTAGTCAGTAAAATAGCGTAGACAGTTACGATACCTACCTACTTTACTTACCTTACGATACACATCATCATTCCCCACCCTACCAAGTCCTGGATTCTATTTCAGATCTAGGCGATCCCTCCCTATTCATTCAAACCTCTATTCCCTCACCCGTTTCATCCAAATCCGCATCACCCATATCCCCACTTTCACCCTTTCACTCTCCGATTCCATCACCCCGATCCATCATGTCCAACAAGGCACCCGAAGCCGCTCATCACACACCCGCTCATCACGCCAATGACGAAACCAAAGGCAGATCCCTGGTCAACAAGCCTTATGACTATGACGGGGACAAGTCCAAGTACAAGAGCTGGTGGCGATCGATGTTTACATACATCCGTGACAAGAAGAACAACCTCACATCGGACTCCGAAAGGATTGATGTTGTTCTCTCCTACATCCGAGGAGATCACGTTGATGCATGGGTCCAGAACTACTCGGACCAGAACTTCGATGAGGAAGAAGAGGAATGGACAGTCTCTTGGACTGAGTTCAAAGAGAACTTGAAGGAGCGATTTGTGGACTCCAACCTCGCGCGAGATGCGCAAGATCAGATCGAACGGTTGCGCCAGGGGCAAGACACCGCTCAAGATTTCTTTCAGAAGTTCGAGGTCCTGCTCACTCAGGCGGAATACTCGAAGGATGATGCATTTGTCGTGCGACTTCTCGAGACCAATGTCAACGAGAAAATCATCGACCAGATCTATGGCAGCCGAGATGGGTTGCCAAAGAAGTACAAGGATTGGAAGGCACAGATCATTCAGATCGATCAGCTATGGAGAAGGCGGGCGGCGAGCAAGAGGTCCGGCATGCAGGTCCGGCCCCAAGCTCCGCAGGCGGCTACATCGAGAGTCAACCCTACGAATCCACCCCCGACGCCAATCACACGACGAGATGCCACCGGCGTTACCTATGGAGGAGCCGGCAGACCGATGGACATCGACAACGCACGTCGAAGAGGACTTTGCTTCAGCTGTGGCGAGCACGGCCATGTCAGCAGGTTCTGTCCTAAGAAGGGTCGACCCCAGACGATTCGGGGTCTATGGACCGAAATGAATGACGAGGAGAAGAAGAAGTTGGCCGAAGAGTTGGGTTTTGCGAAGCTCCCGCAGTAGACGCAGTCCTGCCGGAGCAGTCATCAAGGGAAGGGTTGTCAGATGCAGAATTTATTTACAGTACGGGTACTGAAACATCTAAAATATCATCGACGACTTCACCAACAAAACCTGCGAAAGAAAGATTTGAGCCAAATACGCCCAAGTGGATTGCACAACGGCTAAGAGAGGATGACGTGTCGAGAGCAGTGGGAATTCTGAGAGCATGGATGCCGGAGCGGAGAGAAAGAGAAGCGACGGAGGAGAAAGTGATGGCGATCAGAGCGTTGACGAAGGAAGCTGCGGTGGAAGTTGTGACGGAGTTAAAGAAGTCGAGGAAGTACATCCGGGGAACAAAGGGGCAGGACATGAAACTCCGAGTAACCATAGAGAGTGTACACACAGGCTCTGAATGGGAAACGAGTGCCCTTCTTGACAGCGGAGCAACGGGTTCTTGCGTCAATAAAGAATTCGTCGAGAAGAACGGACTCCCGATCAAGGAGTTTCCGGTCAAGCTCCCTGTCTACAATGCGGATGGAACCCTAAACGAGGGAGGAGCAATCGAAGGTTTTGTGGAGGTTCGGATGAAGATCGGTGATCACGCAGAAAAGATTGAGTTGGCCGTCACCAATCTTGGTAAAACAAGCATCTTTTTGGGACTAGATTGGTTACGATATCACAACCCCACAATCAACTGGACGGAATCCACGTTGTCTTTTGATCGATGCCCAGACCGCTGCGGCTATCTACCTGAGTACGACTCACCGGAAGATGAAGGAGAAGACGTAGAAGAGAAGTTGGAAGAGGGAGAGCGTTTGTTCTGGATGGATTGGGACAACTATCGCAAAAGCGGAGAAAAGCTGAGATCACAACAGCCTTCATCCGCTGCTGCACCTTACATCGAGGAATTTCCGATGTATTCAGCAAGGCGGACTTTGACAAGTTACCGGAGCGAAGACCCTGGGATCACGCGATAGAACTCACGCCTGGTTCCAAACCGGTTGACTGCAAGGTCTATCCTCTTAGTCCATCCGAGCAGAAGGCATTAGACGAGTTCTTGGAGGAAAACATACGCACGGACGCATACGGCCATCAATCTCACCCATGCGTCACCATTCTTCTTTGTCAAGAAGAAGGACGGAAGCCTTCGGCCAGTGCAGGATTATTGGAAGTTGAACGACATGACAATCAAGAACCGATACCCCTTGCCGTTGATTCAGGAGCTTATCGACAAGTTGAAGGAGCAAAGGTTTTCACAAGATGGATGTCGATGGGGTTACAATAACATCCGGATCAAAGACGGTGATGAGTGGAAAGCGGCGTTTAGAACAAACCAAGGGCTGTTTGAGCCATTAGTAATGTTTTTCGGACTCACAAACTCGCCGGCAACGTTTCAATCGTTCATGAATCACATCTTGAAGGAGTTGATTGACGGCGGACATGTTATAGTTTATCTGGATGATATACTTATCTTTACGAACACTCTCGAGGAGCATAGACAGATTGTACGAAAGGTATTGGAGATATTACGAGTAAATAAGCTGTATTTAAAACCCGAGAAATGTAGTTTTGAGGCACAGACTGTAGATTACTTAGGAGTCATTGTTGGAGGAGGAGAAGTGAAGATGGATCCGGCAAAAGTGGCCGTAGTGAAGGAATGGAAGGAGCCGACGAAGAAGAAGGAAGTGCAGTCATTCCTGGGCTTCTGCAATTCTACCGACGTTTCATTCGGGGATTTGCGGGAGTAGCAAAGCCGTTGACATCGCTAACCGGGAAGGGCGAGTGGGTTTGGGGCATGGAGCAGCACGAGGCGTTTGAGGAGTTGAAACGGAGGAATGACGGAAGAACCCTTCTGATTGTACCACGCGACGACGGCAAGTTTCGAGTCGAGGCGGACTCCTCGAACTATGCGAACGGGGCGGTTCTTTCCCAGTTTGTTGACGGAAATGGAGACCAGTGGCTTTCCGATCTCGCGCGTTAAATGAAGTGAACGCAACTACGAGATCTACGACAAAGAAATGATGGCCATCATGGACTCAATTGATGACTGGAGGCAGTATCTTCTAGGAGCAACGGAGACGGTGGAGGTGTTTACCGATCATCAAAACCTCCAGTACTTCCGGAAGCCACAGAAGCTGAATCGGAGGCAG